>JAPYZH010000605.1:0-30686 GCA_030523085.1 Meteorus colon | reverse complement strand
ATTGAATTGAATTATTGAATATGCGGTAGAACACATTTGCTGTGTTGATAATTATCGCGATATTTCTGTTTATTCACTCGACTATATTTCACAGGAAAAGTAAAAAAAAAATTGTCCAAAACCTTTTCCTCATTTCAATTCATTATTTTAATACACACTTGAGAAAATAAACGGCTGAAATTTAATTGCGATATCACAGAAACTGAATTTATTTATGAAATTACTCAAAATTTTATACTTGTCGAGTTTTTCTGTCAATTCCATTTGCCAGGTAGTTTAAAAATAATTCTATTCAAGATGCAATTCAAAAAAAAATTGAGAAGCTAATTCAAATAAAATATAATAAAATATTTTTCTTTCATACTATCCATCATAATAATTTAAATAAAAATAGGAAAATAGAAGAAATTGTTTACAATACTTACAAAACAGATGAATAAAGTGTTGTAATTCTAAACAGCCAAAATGTCGTTGCAGTTTGTAGTTCTATCAATCTTTCTACAGTACTTGCAGGCACATCTGTTAAATTTGAACTGAGGATCTCAAGTAAATTTTCATACGATCCGATGAGTTAAATTCCAAGGTATAAAATCTAACCACCCCCATAAGGTATGAATTTTCTAAGAAGTAGCAAAAGTAATTAACACTTACTACCTGGGTCTGATGATTACCTTTTCATTGGCACAAATTAGATTGCTGTCGCCATGATTGTGGCATTGATGACCTTCTCATAATGATGTAGAAGAGTACAGAAATATTTCATGAAAATTCATAAATTCATTTCCTTGCAAATAAATTCTGTTTCAGATCATAACTTATAGTGATACACATTTCTAGAATAAATTTATAAAAATGTATGTTAATTTTTTCAGTAACATTCAGTAACTTATAAAATTAATAAATAAAATAAAAATCTGTTAATAATGCTTGGGGATAATAAAATAATATTCACATTGGGATGTGTAATGAGCATCGAAGGGTATCCAAATACCTGGGAATCAACGTTGAAATAATGTCATTGTACTATGAAAGAAAAACAATTAGAATCAGGCTGCATTGAGAAATTTTGAAAAGAGTTTTATGAATGGAATCTTAAATGACAATGACGTGGAAAAACCCTACTTTGGATTTCATTCATATATTCAATTTGTATTGATGAAATCTACATTCATCAAGAACAAATGAATCAGAGACTTTGATATAGTCGAGACAAGACAAGTTTCTGATAATATTGCAATGATAACTTATGCTTTTTATAATAGACCAATCATGATTTTTACAATAATAATGCAAAAATAGATTTAGTATAAATAAAAATAAACAAAATTGTTGTGGAAATAAATATTTGTCCATTCAAATTTCTCCAACAAAAGAATAAATAGGTCAAAATTGATCAGGATCATTGAAAATGGCCTAAGAAAAAACCAAAACCTTCTCAACAGTTGGTTTTATCATCAAAAAAAAACTCTAAATAACATAAAATATATAAAACAGTTTCCCCATAAAAAGATAAATTTAAATAATTCATTAAAAATCTAATTTCAATTAAAATTAAAATTATTATTTCAATCATCTACTGATGATATTTCAGATAATCCCCACCATCTCTAGAAAATCCTCAAGACGCTTTTTCATGACAAATTTCACTTCCGTCGTTGGCGCTGATGTTTTCATGTCGCAATAATACGTTGAATCAAAAAGCGTCGGTAATGTAGACCGCTAACTTACTCATTCACACAGATGAGAGGAAAAAAGGTGAAACGCACACATTTCAATATCGCCACACACAAATACTCTGTGTGGACTTAGAATCTATCGACCATCAATCCCCACCACTCAATATAACTTCCAGGTATACGTACACATAACAAGATAAAATGGTGTGTGGTTTACATACTTCGATATCGAGAAGAAAAATATTTGTCTGATTTAGTCTCACTTCCAAATTCTTATTTATACTTTTCAACGTAAATTGTAAGTATTAAATGAACTTTGTTATCAATTCTTCATTATCAATTGAACTGAATGAAGTTGTTATCTAACATAATTAATCAATGTTTGTAGTTAGTGAATACAATTGTAAAATAAACCAGAATCATAAACTCACAATATCTAACCTATTTCTATCTCTCTAATTACGAAGAAGCATCCAAAACCATTTGAAATAAATCCTTTTTTGGATGCTATTGAATGCTACTGATATTGAGCTTAGTCCATGAAATAAATCGTTTTAATATTGTTGATGACATTTTTGTTTTGTAGAATAAATAAACTCTAAGATGAGTTATCAACGTGGTAACAACAATAAACCAAAAGGTTTTGGTTTTACTGGCTTCCAAATGTCTGGGACTAAAAGAAGTGGAGTTAATATACCACCACCAACGATAAATTCATCATTGAGCAAGCAGGGATATCATACGATGAATGCTATTACTGAAAATGCATTGTCTGCTTGTTGGGGTATGCCAAAAAAACGGAGTAAAACTGAGGAAGAGTAAGTATACATGGAGAATTGGAGGGAATTGATAAAGAGGAATGATGAACATTGAAAGGAATGATTCAAGTTGGTTAAAGGCTTGAGCTGAAATCTGCTGTTTATTTCATTATTGTAGTTGTTCTATGTTGCAAATCAGTTGAACTCTCAAAATTGTTAGGAATTATACAATCCATTATAATTTAACTGAACGTTTTAGTTAAAGAAAGGTTTATTATATCCACAATGCGACTGTTGCAAATGGTACATGGAAGAAGGATGGGAAAATAAATAGCAATAATTATTTATATTAATCTGTTCACATTATACTTAATCAAATTTTTTGATGTATGAAGTCGTAACATTTAGTGTTTTAAATTGACTTCATTGTTAAGCAACTCCAAAATTTATGTACATATAGGTATTTTGAAGATGATGATGAAGCACAAACATCAACCTTGGAATATATTCCTGCGCCAGGTTCACCAACTTATGAGTTAATGAAGAAAAATGAGAAAAAAATGAATAACGATAGTGACAGTGAGGAGGATCCATTAGATGCTTTCATGGCTGGCATTGATGCTGAAGTAAAACGAAATGTTACAAAGGCACAATCAACTGAAGTGGATGAAAAAAAAGAAGACAAGCCCAAAGGTTTTCGTCAAGATATCGATGGTGAAGATGACGAAGAGAGTTATTATAGGTACTGTCATCAATCATTCACAATCAGTGATGTTCATAAATATCCATTCCATTCATCATATTGTCATGTTAATTTTTCTTTTCAAATTTATTTCTATACAGATATATGGAAGAGAATCCTACTGCTGGATTGCAACAAGAAGAATCGGATCAAGAAATTGAGTATGATGAGGATGGAAATCCAATAGCGCCAATGAAGAAAAAGGATATAGATCCATTACCACCAATTGATCATAGTGAAATCGAATATGATCCATTCGAAAAGAATTTCTACAATGTACATGAAGATATTTCCAATTTAACGAAACTTCAAGTTGATGAATTACGTGGTACATTGGGAATCAAAGTTTCTGGAGCTGCAGTACCAAACCCAGTCACGAGTTTTGGACATTTCGGTTTTGACGATGCTCTAATGAAAATAATACGTAAAAGTGAATACACACAACCAACACCAATTCAATCGCAAGCAATACCGACAGCATTAAGTGGTCGCGATTTGATTGGTATTGCGAAAACTGGCAGTGGAAAAACTGCGGCGTTTATTTGGCCAATGTTAGTCCACATAATGGATCAAAAAGAATTGAAAGAGGGCGATGGTCCAATTGGACTGATATTAGCGCCAACAAGAGAATTATCACAGCAAATATTTCATGAGGCTAAAAAATTTGGTAAAGTTTATAATATTCAAGTTTGTTGCTGTTACGGTGGTGGTAGCAAATGGGAACAGAGTCAAGCGTTAGCAGGTGGTGCTGAAATCGTTGTTGCAACACCTGGTAGAATGATTGATTTAGTTAAAATGAAAGCAACAAATCTTTCGCGCGTTACATTTTTAGTTCTTGATGAAGCTGACAGGATGTTTGATATGGGTTTTGAACCACAAGTACGTTCAATATGTAATCATGTACGTCCTGATAGACAAACATTGTTATTCAGTGCAACATTTAAAAAAAGGGTTGAAAAATTAGCGCGTGATATATTATCTGATCCAGTGCGTATTGTGCATGGTGATGTTGGCGAGGCTAATACTGATGTCACACAAAATGTCGTTGTGTTTCATAATAATCCAGTTGGTAAATGGTCATGGCTGCTTCATAATATTGTTGAATATTTAAGTAGCGGCAGTTTATTAATATTTGTTACGAAAAAATTGAATGCTGAAGAACTTGCGAATAATCTTAAATTGAAAGAATTTGAAGTGATGTTATTGCATGGTGATATGGACCAAATAGAACGTAATAAAGTTATCACGGCATTTAAAAAAAAGGAAGTCAGTATATTGGTAGCGACTGATGTTGCAGCTCGTGGTCTTGATATTCCACACATTAGGACTGTTATTAATTATGATGTTGCGCGTGATATTGATACACATACACATCGAATTGGTAGGACCGGTCGCGCGGGTGAAAAAGGAACAGCTTATACACTCGTTTCAGAAAAGGATAAAGAATTCGCTGGACATTTAGTTAGGAATTTGGAGGGTGCTAATCAAGAAGTACCGAAGAGTTTGATGGACTTGGCTATGCAAAGTTCGTGGTTTAGAAAATCAAGGTTTAAGGGAGGTAAGGGTAAAAGTTTGAATATTGGCGGAGCTGGACTTGGATTTAGAGAAAGACCAGAAACGTCAATGACTCCCAGCAGTGCTGGATCGTCTTCCCATACACCTAAGGACATCAGTGAAGTTGTCAAAAAATTGGAACGACATGGACCTGGTAGCGATCGTTTGTCAGCTATGAAAGCAGCGTTCAGGAGTCAATACAGTTCTCAGGTGATTTTTAAAACAATATCTGTAAAGATAAATGATCCTATCTATTCTTTTTGTTTTGCCAATTCCCAAATGCTACTCGAAAAATATTGACCTCAATCATCTTCACATAAAGTAAAATCCACTCAAGAATTGTGCAATGATAACGTTTTTTTTTTAACATTTCAGTTCCGAGCATCGTCTGATCACACATGGGAACAAACAATTCAACCACCGTCAGTTGTGATGCCACCACCTCCTCCACCCTCAACAGCAACACCATCGTCACCAAAAACTAATGAAGAACCAACACCAAATGTTGCCAGCAGTTCTGAGAAAGCCGCAGAACGAAAACGCATAAGAAAGAGTCGGTGGGAATAAAAAGGAAAACGAAACATTGAGAAACACGTCAACTTTACCGTGTATGTATATAGTTATATGCATATAATCAATTAATTATTATATTTTTTGATCGTGAAGACACATCAATGACAAAAAAAAGCGCTATCGAATCAATTTTTTTAATTAAAAATAAGACGAATGAGACGAAAAATAAATATATAATTAATTTTAATAGTCTTTAATTTTTTTTATTCTCATTTCACAGTTCTTTATTCCCAATAAATGTATACAATTGTCATGGAATAATTGATATTCATATTTGTTGTAACATATTCTACAGATATGGTTAGTGTAATATCTACAAGTGAAACAATCATAGAAGAGCAACATCCAGTAATTGGTTACATAAAGAAATTTTCGATAATATTTATAACAAAACGAGACAATCGGAAATATGAAATAGAAACTTTAGATAACCATTTAGGGCACCGTTACTCTTCCAATTGGCAAAGAAAGTTGAAAAACTTAGTGTATATACGCACTTGGTATTTTTTTTTATTCGCCTTGATAACCTATTGGTTTTTTTTCTTGTGTATTCGATATTTCTCATTCCTTTCATTAGATAGAAACGCAATTACATAAATAATTGCTATTGAATAATACACTGGCGCCTACGCATGAATATTACGAGAAATCAAAATTGATAGTGATGCAAAAACGGAGTGTACCGCGCTGAATAATAATTAATTCTTCGGTTAACTCAATTAAAATCTCACAAAAAGAAACATAAATTATAATTATAATGTACGCATACACAGACAAATTCAGCAACAGGAATTGTCACTTAAATCATATTGTAAACACAGTTATATCGTGCTAATATTCAATTGAACATTATTACACAGTCATTAATTAATCATCTCTTCACTCAGATGCCGGAACGATTTGTGCATGATTATTCATTTTATAAAGCACGTGCTGTTTCTTCATGTATATAAATACATTACTCTCATTGTTATTTTACCTTGTAATTTGCTATTCAAGTTACTTACATTGCAAGGTTATACTCCTGTGCTCGAATAATTGTCGCACGAAAACGTCCTACGTAAAAAATTGCGTACATTTATTCCATCAATTTTAACCCTCTGAGGTATGA
The DNA here is from genome assembly GCA_030523085.1 of Meteorus colon. Lineage (NCBI taxonomy): Eukaryota > Metazoa > Arthropoda > Insecta > Hymenoptera > Braconidae > Meteorus > Meteorus colon. The sequence goes on along the minus strand of JAPYZH010000605.1, from coordinate 24,272 downwards.
GAAATATTTTTCAATAGAGTTTTTTTTTCAGAACAGAGATATATAAGAAGATGTCTGAAATTCTTTCCCGAGAGAATGGGAGTTCATCATATCTTTAAATTTGTTGGATGAATCAATTTTGGCAGGATATTTTTATTTTTTTAGTTAAAATTGTTTGATGGATGCAATTTTTGGTTCCAAACGAAGAAGAAATATTCGAGAATAAATACCATGCCATGAAGGGTCGCATTGATTATGCACATGCACCCTATAATTCATTAATTTAATATGTATTTTTACTTATTATTTTGTAATTACTTTAGTTTGCATTATATGTTGACTTGTTTATATACTGTGTGTTTTTTCCAAAATGTACACTCAAATTTCTGGAAATTATCGATCATCGAATTGATGACTGAGTACTAAAATTGATTATGTAGATACATTCAGTGTTGTATTTACCATTATATTATATTTTAAAAGAAGCAAGTTTTAATTCGTGGTAGCAAACTGTAGTTCTTTTCATTCTCAATGAAATTTTTTTTCTTGTGAACACAATTCACTCTAAATAGTGATCTCGAGATCGCAAAGCGATTAATCTTGGGGCTAAGTAGGTGAAGGAAATGTCCACGTAACATTAAATTCTTTTAAAAATTGCATCGATTATAATATAAACGTAAAAGAAACACTGAATGATCTTTTATTATAAAACTTGACAACTCCGAATATCGATTAATTTCGAGATACTGAAATGGTTCATTTCGGAAGAAAAAACATACGTTGTATACATTTCAATTTGATTATTTTATTACATCTATCAAAAGTGCTAATGCACATCAGAGAAATTGAATTCAACAATTTACCATTGACCTGTATATTTTTGATCGTAAAATATACAATCGTTCAGGTCAATTACAATTGACTTCAGCCGCTTGATATACTACAACAAATGACACACGCTTCAACCACTTCGGTGAGTGTATATAAATGGGAACCGGTTTCCACATGATAGAGACATAAATCTGTTGAATGTACGCGATCAAGAATTGGAATCTAGATCGAGGCTTTCCAGAAAATGTCAACGGCGAGGCGATATCGATTATCTTTGTGTGCACCACGACCCACATGACGATTACAAAAATAAAATAAAATAGAACGAAAAAAAAAATTAAGAATAGGAAAAAACAAAGCGGCGCATGGTTCATGCTCAGTCTTAATGAGGAGAATAAACAGAGAACAGAAGTGTGATTGTAATTTTTTGCTTGCACACGACGATTGGAAATATTTCATAAGAACCTGAGAGAAATAAAATGAGTGATCCTGGATATAAAACTCAAGATCCACCGCCAAGTGGCATTGCAGGACTACTTTTACGTCGAATTTTTTCTGATTGTGTGGTAGAAATAATTGGATTGAATGATTTTCTTCCTTCTATACTTTTACCATTGAATTTTTCCATTGCTCTTGTGTAGGATCCAATGCACACCTTTCCCCATATTCTTCTCTCTTCAGGGGTCATTGCAATTTTTTTTCCATCATGACGTTCAGTTTGATGATTTTTGGAAAGAATTTCTCTTCGTTGCGATGGTTGTTTGATATCTTTTTCACCACGAGTAACACCAACATCAATGTCTTCTAAGGAGGACATTCCAACTGCTGATTGTACACTGGAAGATGCTGGGTAATTACTCTCACTTGATAATGATGACGATCTGTTAAATGATGGTGATGAATTCAATTTTGTTGAATCTTCACGGGTTGATGGTGATGTTGCACCAATTGATGATAATCCAGTTGGTGGTTCACTCTTAACTCTATCACAATTGTCGTTATCATTTGTATCGTCAATTGTTAAATTGTCATTCAATATATTTTTTGTTATTGACGTTTGTCTTCGTAATTTTTCCATATTCTTTTTCTGTGCAATTTGATTGCAATCAACTTTCTGAAGAATGTCTTTTAAATTAACCGCAGAATTATCATTCTTAGTGTCTAAATGTTTTTCTTTATGTTCCAAATTTTTATCGTCCAATTTATTCAATCGTGTAATATTTTTCTGTGATACACTCTCGTTATTTATCATTTCAACAATATTTTTTTCCATTATTTCAGGGTAAATATAATTTGGTAGACGTTCACGTTGATATGATGTACGTGAGTTGGAATATTTTGATTCAGTCACTTGGTCTGATGATTCATTTTCATTTATCATTTCACAATTAATTTCCTTGTTATCATTTGATGTTATTTCTTTGCCAGATTTTACTCCATTAACACATTGTTTATATTTCTCATCAATTGTCGTGTCACGATTATCAAACGTTTCGTCAATACCATCTGAGAATGATTGACAAGACCAATCATCATTCAAAATTCCATTCTTATCATCCTCATCATTGCCATCAACAGAAAGTTCTGAATGAATTTCTTCAACTTGTGGTGTTGCCTCATCATCTTCATTACCTGAATCATTATTGAAATCTTTCAAAATGCCCTCATTCTTTTCATTTTGTTTTCTTAACTCTTCCCAATTTTTACGTGGTTTGTAACTAGTTTTACGTCGAACAATACCACGTTCAGTAATATTAATATCAGGAATGAATAATCGTAATGCTTTTGGTCCTGTTGGAAATGTTACTTCATTGACACGTTTTTCAGTCATGATTGCTTCTAAACTTGTTTTAGAAGCAACTTCTTGATGTTTGTTGAATGCTGATACCAATTGTGCAACAGTATATTTAGGTTCATCATTATCTGTTTCAGAATGTTCATCTTTGTCCTCAGAATTAACTGAATTATTTGAATGTGATGATATATCAGAGTTCTGTCGTTGCGATGGTATTTTCATGTTTTCTTTTTGATTTAATGAAGTTTCATCTGAATCTTCCGTCAATGTATCAGACTCCATTGATTGAAGACTGTCAAAATTTTCCTCCGACTCAGCATTTACATTTTCTTCATGATCCTCAATCACTTTATCCTCATCAATTTCAATAGCATCATCAGCTCTTGTCATCCTTTCATTATTTTCTACTGAACCACCTGAACTTGTAATATTCGATCCAATCTTCTCAGAATTCGAATTGTTATTTATCATTTCCCTATTTTTCGAATGTAATCCACTGTCTAAAGAACGATGAATTACTTCACCAGCACTTTCAGAACGTTCAATACCACTTGAATTTGGAATGATTTCACTTCCAAATTGTTTAAATACTGGTAAAATATCATCAGTTACTGCTCGCTCTTTGCGTTTATTTTTTTTTGTATTTCTAATTGATTCTAAACTACGATAAATATCCAATACACCTTGTGACTTGGATAAACATTTGAGTCCATATAATTTACCTTGTGATTTACTACCAAACATTGGATTCAATTGTTCACGTTGCATTGTCATTTTGCCACTTGTTAAACAAGCTTGTGATTGTATTTGATTTAAACTTCGCATACGTGAAAGGAGTCCACGACGTGTTATATGATTTAAATTGGCTTGTGAACGACTTTGTGCACGATTCAATAGTCCTTGAGTTTGTTCTTTATTTAGTAGATAGCTTTGACTTGTTACTAAACTTGCTTGACTTGTGGCAATACTTGTTTGTGATGAATTGAGACTTGATTGTGAATTAGCTGGACTCATATAACAATCACTGTTTGTTAAACTACCACGGCTTCCAGTCAATGTGTAACTTAAACACATTTCACTTTGACTTAAACCACCACCAGTTAATCCACAAATATGACCCTCAGCTTCTGTTAAATTAGCTTGACTTGTTGCTTGACTCATGAGTGCTGCACGACGTAAATTTTCACGGCTTACAACACGTTCCAGTAAAATTTCACGTGACTTTGATAAATATCGACGTAAATGTGGTGATGCTTGAGTTGGTGCGTCACGCAACCAATCATGTTGCAGACATTGTTTTGCTGACATCCGTGCGCTTCAATAGGAAACAAAATATTGGTTATTATTAATTCGTCTTTATTTTTTAATTCCAAACGAAATTAATTTTGAATTGAGTAATTAATTGTTTGCTATTGGGTTATTTAGTATGGTTTTAATTCCGTTGGATAAATTCGAATATTGGAGTTGGATTTCGTATTATTTATGGTGATGGAGAGTATCAAGAAAATTATTTACACTGTTAAATTTCAAAAGAATTTCTTTCCTGAATAATTAATAACTTACCTTGGGTCTAGCACGAGAAGTTTTGCGACAAAATCTTTTGCCTGTGACGACACGTCTTCGAATAATTCTTCAGGAAAATCTACTTCACCCAACGATATATTTTGAAATGTTTCTTGGTCAGTTTCACCACCAAATGGTGAAAATCCTGTTAGTAAAACGTACGTTGTTACACCGAGTGACCACATATCAGCTGCTAATGTTATTGGCTCATAATGAAGAATTTCGGGTGCTGTAGAGTAAATCAATTTAAATTAACAATAAATGAATAAAAATATACAGAAATTAATTGTCAAATTTGATATAATTAATTATAGAATTCCATTTCGTTTTTTTTTCTTGAATATCTCCAGATTTTACACTTTTGGAAAAATTAATTTGACCAACTACACTAAAAAAATAAATATACAATAAAAATTGTAAAAATAATTTTGACTTTCTTAATAATTTACAAATAGAAAAAAGTATTTAAAAATAAATTCTCACCAACATAATCTGGTGTACCAAGAATTTCTCTCACTTCTGTTCCCTCTAATACAACTCGTGATATTTCAAAGTCACATAATTTCACATCACACTCTGGAAAACTGCCCATCATAACAAGATTTTGTGGCTGCAACAAATTGAAATATATTTTTTGTTATTTATTATTAAATTCAAACATGTTTATATTTATATAATATATATAATAACTGAATGCACATGCACATAAGTATGGTTGAATTTATTGCTATTAAGTGAGTCGTTGACTTTCCAATGAGTTGAGTTATACATTGGCATTACTAAAGAGATATTCAATCGCCATGTGCACACATATATTTATATATAAATGTATACAAATGCAAAAGCTTGAACGATCCATTTGTACCTCACGATCTTTCTTTCTTTCATTCACCATTGCATTGCTATATTATAAATAAGTCACTCTGACACAAGACACAACGTGCATACACATGTACAGACATGTTGATGGAATGAAAGAAAAGTGGTCGGTTGGTGCAGTGCAAGTTTTTTCTTTTTTTTTTTTCTTTTATTTTTTTGTTGGTAATGTACGAACGTGGGAATCTACTGGTTTTATATGCTCTCGAGACGATTGAGTGGTTACCAGAGGAACTGAGAGAAATAGTGAGAGAGATCGTATATAACTCGTTAAAAATACACAACGTTAACTTTTTCCTTATTGTAAATAATGTCATAATTATAATTTTTTTGAATTATTTGAATTTGAATTAACGACCTCGAAGAAATTTTAATTAAAGAAAGACTGGAGGAGAAATAAATTGGATTGAAATCATTTCTCGAATATCAAATTGAAGTTATTTTAAATTGGGGCATAATTTTTTATTTTTTGTTTCAAAGAAATATTAAGTTATTATTGTGTAAGTCGATGTTCATTTATAAATGTTTCAGCATTTATTAAATTTTTTTATTTACTTTTATTATCATTTATTTGTCCTACGAAATTTTTTATTTCTTGCCAAAATTTTACTTTGAAGGTGAGAATAAAATTTATTGTTTTAAATTCTGTTCTTTGAATTCAGCATAGAATGTTTGGTTTTAAAATTCGTGGACAATTTATTTATTTATAATTCTAGAGAAATTTAAGTGAATGGTAATACCAACTGCATCACATTAACTTCCTTACTGTCTTGATAAATAATTTGATTTATATTTAACATGATCTTCGATCTTTCACCAATTAATTTGTTTACTCCGGCGATTGGGGTGAATGTGAGGAGAAAATACGTGGGCGCATTTGAATATTCAGTTTCTTTCTTTCATTTCACATCTTGTATTGAATTGATTAATAAATAAAATAGTTGAAATATATTCATATACATAAATAAATAATTTTGACAGTTATAAATGTTGAATATTATGTAATCAAATGAATTTAAACATTTTGATTTTATAAATTCACATTGTGGTCATGTTACCATAATTGTTAACAGTAATAAACAATAAAACTGAGAAACTTGATATCTTTTCTTATATTTTACTTTAAAAAAAAATCAGTTTCCTATTTTCATTTATTTTTATTACAATATAAATGTTTATTGAACAATAAAATCTGTGTTGATGTCTACAAAATGTCTGTACAGTAATACAAATAAATGAAATTTATTTACTTATTCATTTATTCATTATTTATAATTATTTTCAACTTGGACATTTTGAATCCTCAGTACAATTTATAAGTTGATATATTATGTGGCCTGTTGTTAAAATGTGTTTCATGTAGGTGTAAGAAATATTTAATGGCAGAAGTGAGCAATTCAAAAATAATAAATAAAAATTTAATAATTTACAGTAAAAAAAAATAGAAGAAAATAAAAATGTGATGAAATACTGAAATGTAATACAAAGTAAACTTTCGTAATGAATATTCCACTTGTTAAATATTTATAATTTAACAGAAAATAAACCGAAATAATAAAAATTAGTGACAAAATGAAAAATGTCAGGACAGTGAAAAACAAAATGTCGATTATATCTTTGGAATTTTATTTTAACTAAATTTTCAATGTCAATTAAAATATCAAATTGTTCTCTAGCGTAACCTTAAAAAAACAAATCATTACTCCGAAATTCCTAATCAATATAAAAAATATAAATAAAAAAACTTTCTTTGTAAAATAACAAAAATATTTATCTGTATACATCACAAACTTTTTTATTCTCATTGTTATACAATAAAAATAAGGAATAAAATAAAAGCAAAAGTTTATAATACAGAAGAGAACAAAGAAAAATATAAATAAATAATTGAATAAAAATAAATAATGAAAGCGCACGCAGCCTCGAAAGTTATCAAGTGGAGAATGCAAATGTCGAGAGCTCATATTCCATTGGACAAAAATTAAAAAAGATATTTTTATCATTGATCAAAATTTAAATGGGGCAACAGTTTCTCCTTCTTCAATATATTTTTTCCAACCAATAAAATGCACAAAAATTAGATAAATAAATACCTAAATAAAAATAAAAAGACAGTTATAATAGAGATTTGTCTTTTTTATTATTCTTCCTCTTCTTCCTTGTATAGCACATGGCTTTCAATCTTTTATTTCTTTTACTCTAATTTTTATTTATGATACTTGAAAGACGACGTTCAGCGCGATATCAGCGAATGATTCACCATCATAGTCCACATATTGCCCTGTAAGAGGCCCCGAAGGAGTCGCGCACAGGGTGTGGTCGATTCGAGAAACGCGTGTGCCCACTGACCACAGCAAAATCGCCTCCACTGATCGCATGCATTTGAAAATAAAAAAAGAAAAAGAAAAAAAAAAGGTTGTAATGATAATAATAATAGATGGGGAGAAATGAAAAAGGAATAGAGAGAAGACAAGTAGAATTATGTGGTGAGAAAACCTTCAGAAATTGTCACCACTGTAGAAGAAATTTCTTTTTTTTAATCATGACATGATAAATTTTAATATTTTCTTTATCTGAATTGTTTATTTTGAGTTAAAATGAAATTTTATAAGAGAAAAATTGAGGGTTTGTTATAAAAGTGGTAAATAAATAAACAATTGAAAGTTTAAAATTATTTAATTGACAATTGAACAAAAAAACAGAAAAGTTTATCAATAAAATTTCCCACCATCAAAGAAATAAAACTGAATATTCCTTGAGAAATAATTGTTTTTTTCTACTTGATAATTTACATCAATATCCCACCATAAATTTAATATCAATTTTTTTTTTTTCTATTATTTTCTTTCAGGTGATTGAATAGCATGGTCATATTCACATACACATATATAAGTATTTGCAGCGAAAGAGATGAACGGTAATTGGTAAAGCAGCCAAAATGGGAATGAGCTACTGCGTGGAAAACGTGTTACAACAGGCAATAGCAGTAGCGTACGAGCCACAGTAAATTCGCATATACACACAGATTGTATGTGTTTGAATGCCGACGTGTCGTTTGAGCGTGACTTGTAACCCTACTGTGGTGTGTCTCTGACCATAAATCTGTATATGGCATTTCGAGTCATCGCACGGCGGCACACTGTCCTATAAAATTTTTCTCAAGATCACAAACAACGCAAGTGCCATACAGCTCACGACTAAATTGCACACACAAATACGTACAATTAAATAAATCGCGAATCAGTGTCATTATGGCAAATATTTATTTGGTCTTTGTGTATACATATGAACTTATTCATCGAAAAATAAATGAAAGAAAGAAAAAAAAAGAAAAATAGAAAAATAAACAGTAGGATAAAATGTAGGAAAGAATAAAGAGTTTTATTTTATTTTTGGAAATAAAATCGCGATTTGATATAAATAGAAATTTAAAAAAAAAAACACAGAGATCCTTTTTCAAACGTTTGTCCTTCGAAGAAAATATATAATAGAGTGTAAATCCTGATCTTTATGACCTGATATGTTAAGAAAAGAAGTGGACAAAGAAGAAAAAAAAATAAACATAAAATGGAAGAGAAAATAAATGAAAAGAATAAAAATAAGTCGCGTTTACTTTTCAACCGGAATATATACGAGAGATTAATAGTGAAAGATAGTCGCGTACGCGATTTGCTTGGCGTAATTGCGAGAACGCCAACTGCAAAAGGAATGAGGATGTGTATGTATGTGTTTGTGTGTTTGTACATTCGATGTTTCGAAACGAAGAGGAAGAGAAGAAAAGATCATTACATGAGATGAAATGTAATGTAGAGTATCAAATTGTATTTACGTGTCATCAAAGATAAGAGATAAACACTAACACTGTCTTTTTAGATTTAACTGTTTGACCAAAGTAAAAATTTAAATAATAAATAAATTATCTTGATTTTAATTTAATTATTGTTTTGAATTTAGATGAGTTGAAGGGAAAAGTAAATGACATTGAAAAATTGTATTTATTTCAGGAATTTTTATCTTTGGAATGGTTTTAGTTAGAGAAAAGATTTAGGGGAAAAAAATGTTCGTTATTTTGTGAAGAATAAATATTATCTCATGATTAATTTTGTAATTTGGAAAATTGACGGAGTTACAGAGGTTTAAGGGATGAATTATTCAAAAATGTTCACAGTTTTATTTTATTAATGAAATGATCATAAATTGAAATCATTATCTTCCTTTATTTATTTATTGTATTTATTTATTTATCTAAATTATTCATTCTGCTAATTAAAGAGATAAATATTCGATCTTTTATTTTATTTGATATCAGTTTGGACATTTTTAGTATTCATTTGAGACAAAAAAAATGGCTCTGACTGATAAATTTACAATCAAGATTGTAAATCCGAAATTAATTGTGCAAATATTGCTGTTAGTTGGTTGGAATAATATTTGAATTTACACTAAACTGCTGATATAATGTTGTTTTAAATACAAATATTATCAAATTATTTTTCATAATAATAATTTTATCTATTTAAATAGTTCATTCTGTTTATTTAATGATCATAAGTTTGTTGTACGATTATGTAAATATCACAAACAGTAAAAGGATATACGAAAAAGAAATAATTCTCTATCAAGACAATTTTTTTTTATGTTTGGATAAAAATGTTAGATCGATTTTTATGATAAAAACAAACACAGTCATTGAGGTATCGTCACTTTGACACTTGTTCATACAAAAGTTGGAAAATATGAAAAAAAAAAGGAAATATTACAAAGTAATTCTGTAAATAATATTCTCTATTCTCGAAATAGATTTTTGTGTATTTTATTTTCATACAGAAAATAATTTCGAGGTGTTAAAAATGTTTGAACAAATGTGGAATTTTCTACATTTTATTATATTTATATCTTTTTTTTATATTTACACAGTTTATAATTTTTCAATCAGAATTATTCTTTATCTCATTCAATCATAGAATAAAATTTATTCATAATTCTTTTTAGCTTGTTAATTCTCTGCAAAGTTTATTTAGTATTGTTATAATGTATAACAAATATATCAGAAGGTTCTCAATTAATAAAATTATTTTCAAATGAAAAAATTCAGTAACACAAAAGATCAATTGTCAGACAAAGTAAATATTCATTCTTCAATCTTTGCTTTTCTTCCTGACAATTAAAATAATAATTATTAATATTTAATCTTCTTCTAAATTAAAATTAAGTCTATAAAATTTCAAAGTCTCTTTTTTTATCAGACAATTAAAAATCTTCACAATCGAATTTTCTTTTTTTTAGTTTCATTCATTTATCCTTCACTTCATTTACTCTGTTAAATTTTTTTTTATTGTAAGATTATTTTCTGCAGCTTTAACTTTATTTAATTTTTTATCTGATTCATATATGTGGTCGTTATTTTACGCGTCGACGAACACGCGCGCTAGGATCCATGAATATTATACGATCCTTTGTTCTGCGCGCAATTCCCGTAAATGGAAATCCAATTTGTTTCTCATACGCTTATCGCAAATCGCCGTCGCTCACTATATTTTACACTGCAATGAATGCGAGTGGCACAGTCGACAACTCATGAATTCTCGTAATTAGAGTTTCATCTCTACCGTTTCAGTAGTCACAATATATAAATCCACAAACAAACACCCAAACAAAAAAATTATAATGAGCAGTTAACAGAATTAACGATAAATAAAACACAAAAGAAAACATAAAGGAAATTAAATGAATGAAAAGAAAAAAAAAGAGATAATAAATAAACAACAAAAATAAAAACACAAAGATAAATATTTATATGAAATAAAAATAGTCTTTCATCTATTGTATCATGACAACAAAAATTATTTATCATATTTATATAAATTTATATGAAAACATTTTTCCATTAATGGAAAACTGGTTTTGCAAGACAAACCAGGAAGTATTAAATATATAAATAATTTTTTATTTTACTCTTTTTGTTTATATAAATCTTTGAATTAAAATATAAAAATGATGTTAAATAAATTTAACTTTATATAAAAGAGGAAGTGAATGTTATCGGTCATATAGTTGAATATATAAATGTTTATATTTATTTATATGAATATAAATAAAATGAATTGGATATTTGGGAAGGAAAAAGAACAGCTTTCACATTTGAACGTTGCAACTTACCTTGATATCCAAATGGGCGATATTTCTCTCGTGGAGGTAGGCGAGTCCTTCCACCAGTTGCTTCACAAAATGAACAACATCGCCCTCGAGTGGCACCAAATCTCCATCGATGAGTGTTTGTAAATCGCCACCGGGTGCACTGTTAAATAAAAAATAAAATAAATATTAAATATTAAAACAAATTCTACACTAACAATTGATTGTAAATTTAGTTTAATAATTAAAACAATAGAATGTAATTTTTATTAATATAAATGAAATAAAAAAATTCAAATTTTCATCACCAGAATTTTTTTAGGTTATAATTTGATAGTAAAATAATTATTGGGTTAACAATTGGTTAAATAAAAGGAAGAAGTGGTCAATATTTATTGATAAGCATTAAATAATATAATTAAATGGAAGAAAATTAATACACTCACTATTCCATTACTAAAATAATTTCCTTCGGTGTTTCATAGACATCATGAAGTCGAACAACTCGTGGTGATTGTGAGCACAAAGACAGAAGTGCAATTTCATGTCGCAATTCAGCACTGCAATCAGTATTGAATCGTGTTCTTGATGAATATTTAGCTGCATATAAAATTCCAGAAGATCTTGATCGACATCGAAAAACTTTTGCCCATTGCCCACTAAAACAATCAGAAAAAAAAAAACAAATTGATAAACAAATTATAAGAAAACTTATTAAACATCAACTTCAATCAAATTCATTTCACTGAATGATTGTCTGATCTTTATTTCTTATTCTACTTCCTCCATTTACATCAACACAATCAACTTATCAACAAAATTGCAACGTAATTGATTAATCATGTTAAAAACGAACATTAAAATGTTTTTATTCATTATTTTATTATTATCATTACTCTTTTTTTTTTTCTTCAATTAAATTACTCTTCGAAGATTCCAAACGATTCTGTGTGCTGTGAAGGTCGGCGCCGCGGCGCCTATCAAGGTCATATAAATTGTTCATCTCTTTTAAAAGTGAATAAAAAAAATAATGAAAATAGAATGAAGTAAAAAAAGAATTTTACATTATTTCTTTTTGTTTATCACAAATTTTTTTTCGTTATCATTTTAAATATTTTTTTTAACTTCTCATCAATAATGTTTTGAGTTCTATTTTTATATTTTTATATTCACCATAAGGAAATAAAAAATATATAAATAGATATTTTTAAATATTTTATTTGACATTGTCGGAATATTTTTCATGGTGAACTCGTGAATGAAACAAAAGAAAAAAAGAAAAGGATTATACCACATGTGGCAAACGCAAAATTAATATCACGACCATCAGTGGTATTGTAATCATGTGCACACTAAGAAGATGAATTATAGCCACCATAGCGGCACCAAAAAAGGAATATTTAATGTATATTCAGTATATGTATGATTTAAATCCAGTTGGTTTGATTTGGTTTCGCTTGTCAAAAATTTTCTACCCTCACATAAACTTCAAATAATTTATTATAATTACAAATTCTATTTATATATATTTGTGAATTGTTATTGTCAATTTTAATGTTGCAATGATTAATGGTTTTATGAATTTATTATTAATTAATAATGAAGTAAAATGTCAATTTCTTTTGTTTGTTCGACAATTTAATTTTAATCAAATTATTTGATTGCTTTTTCTATTTTTAATATGAAAAATAGAACTGAAGTGATTTGAAACTTGAAATCAAAATTGTAATGAAAATATAATGAAAGAAACAGATTTTCAAAAAGAATTTTTGTCTATGGAAAATAATTTGAGAAACTTCACAGTGTCTTTTATTAAGGGGTCATTTACCTAAAGGTTTAACAACATACCAAAGACATTTTTTATTATTTATTGATTATTGTTCTATAAATTTTATTTGTCACCTGAAGATGATTGAAATTATTTTTGAGTATATGAAATGAAGAAAAATTGTACAAAAAATTCACTCATTCACTTATCTGCTTCTGTTTTAATAAATTGATTGATAAATTTGATTAAATCCTCACATTATAAATTCACATTCAATTAATATCCAACCACTACAAACTTTAAAAATTCAAATTAATTCCAACTGTTCCCAAAATAGAAAAACTCATGTCAATGATTCAAATCTACTCAGTTTTAATTCGTGTTCACCTGTCAAAAAATTTCCTATCTTCAAACACATTATAAATCCCAATTCAAAATTATAAAATACAATTCATGAATCGATTGACATTTGTTAAATCATACAAAAAACTTGTGAATTAATTTTTTCCTTTATGATCCATGACACTTAACGAATGATAATTATGCTATTAAGAACTTGATGGACATAAATCAAAATTAATATCAAATCATCAAATGTTTCAAAGAATAAAAACAGTGTCTACAACTTTTTTTTTAATAAACACTGTCAAATCCAGTAGAGAAAAGCAAATTAATAATGAAAGATAAAAAAATAAACGAATCAAAAAATAAAATACACGACGATCTAAGTCGATTTGTATAACCTTCTTAACGCCCACAGGGAACCAACAAAACCTTTCGACCCACGCTATCATACGATGGACTATCAAGTAAGTTGTGAGGCTGAACACGATTGTGATCTTGTCTATACGATTGATCATATTCATATATTTATTGGGTTTTCATTTGTAATAAATATAGTGGAATGATAGTGAGTCGGTGGGTGAATCCGCTACACGGTGGTGACGATAGTGACGATGATGTGAGAATGATGACGTCAACGACCTTACAATAAATGTTGTAATATACTCCTCCACTATCGTTGAATTTCATTGTCATTGTATGATAATTGTTTTTATTTTAATGTCCACACGATTGTTACTGAAAATTAAAAATAGAAATGTATAAAAATAAATCAGATGCAGTGTTATTTTGTTGCTTCAGTTGATTATTTATAATCAGATATTTTATTGTCATTTAGAATAATAAGAAAATTGAAAATTAATTTATTTTTATTTTGATATTGGAAAGGATATTAAGAAAAGAATGAAAATAATTTTGAATTTGATTGGGGTGGAAATTATTCTATAGCAATTTATTTATTCTTTTGTTTATTATTAAACTCAATTTATTATCAATTTTTCCTCAATCCCTTTGTCATTATTTTAAATTTTCCATTTATAAAATTTAATTGTTCATGAAAGGAATAAAATAAAAGATTTTTTCATTGAATTATAAAATTCCTTAAACTTTTCAATAATTTTTCGCAAATATCAACATCAATTTTTTTTTCTTCATCACATTAATTTGATTGAATGGATCCACTTTAATAATCCAACAAATAAATTATCTAAAAAAAAAAGAGAAATCTTTATTTACATCTTATCCATTCTCAGAATTTTATTTCTCAACCAATAAATCAAAATTGAATATTTCGCAATTTCTCGTATGAATTAAAACTCAAAAAAAAATTCACAATTTCAAGTTATTAAAAATACACTCGACAATAAATTTCGTACCACAACAAACTCAATCACTTTAATTTCATCTTCCAACAATTCCCAAACACAAAACGACCAACAACTGAAAAGAAAAAAATTAACTCTCCCTTCCTTCCCTTGAATAAAAATCTCCTTTCACTTCTACATAAATATTATTATCAACTTCACAATTATTCCATCATCCAACAATTTACCCAACAACTTAATTACATTAATAAACATTTATATAATACCTAACATTATTTAAATACGATAAACGATAACGCAACTTGTAGTAACACATGTTTTTATGTATCATAATTATTCCTACTGTTCATCAAAGCATAACGAATTGTATGAGTCTCAATTATATTTACAATGAATCGTTTATTTTCTCATTATAGCAAAAGCTTCTAATCAAAAAAAAAAATTCTATCCATAAGGACACATATTATACACATTTATAAATAAATCCAACAAACTCACCTGGCAAATGGTTTCGAATCAATTTCATAATGTTCAGTAATTGGTCCAGTCTTAACAACTCTTGCCAATTGTGTCTCTTGTACAAGTACTAAACCTTCTTTAACATGTTTTTCACTCCACTGAACTCTACAACGTCCACGACAACGTTCTACCGGTTTATTTTCAATGTCACATTTTGTTCTTGATCTAAATGTTGATGATTTTGATGCAGTTGATTGTAATTTACGTTGCTGTAATCGCGGTGATGTTTTACGTGTTGATGACATTGTTGGCGCTTGATGTGTTGTTTGATAAATCATAATTATTCTACTTATACACTTTAATTTATTTTTTCTATTATTTCATCACCCTTTAATTTAATTTTATTAAAACACATTAATTAATATTTGTATAATGTCATATTGATTTGTTGTCTATTAACTGTTGATTGATTTCCACATAAAGTTCCAAGTTTATTAATTCATATGTACTTTATATCAAAGTCTCAGTGTATTAACGTCCACGCACTTTCAACATGTACAGCAACGTTATTAGAATATTTGCATATGTGTGAGTTTGCTGGTTCTGCTTTTTTTCTTTTATAATTTTATATTTTTTTGTCTTTTTTGAATATTAGTTTTGCATTATCTGTTGTGTTTCATGAGATAATTATTATTCGTTTTTATAAATGGCCTTCGAACACTTTGCACACCACTATAAAAAAATTTTCTTGTGTGCTATTTTATATATTGAAGTGTGATGCTTGTTTGTGCCTGTTCGTGCCTGTTCGAGCGCGCGCGCGCGCTCGCCACTTTATAAACTTGGTTTGTATATATAATGTCGCAATGTGAAGTTTAAATTTATGGACAGCGTTAACGTTCAAGTGTCATGATCCATTTAAAGATATATTGTCGATTTATATGCATTTTTTATATGTGTATATATTTATTTTATTGAATGTATTGAGTGTGTGTTTGTGTTTGTGCAAGGGAAGTATCACGCACCAATGAATTCACGTTTTATGTGACACTTTTAATGCCAAGTTTTGATGATATTTCACAATTCACTGAAGTTCGCTGCAACAATTTTAAAGTTGGAAGAAAAAAGTTTTAATGATAAATTTCGTTTTGTTTTGTTTTTTTGATAATTAATCGAGAGAAAGAGAATAATTCAGTGAATTTTTGAGTTTATTTTTGAAATTACAATTGGAAATGAACAGATTGAATTTGTGGTACAAAATTATTGCTTTTTTTCGGGTTTAGTTTAAAAAATTTCTATCTTTATTTTTATCAATTATTCGATTTTTCAAATAAAATTGAAGACTGTATTGAAAGTTTAGAAAAAAAAGTATTGGCAGTCAAAAATATTTCAAAAAATCATAAATAATTTCAAATTTCTAAAACAAATTTCTGTACTTTAATAAATACAATGAAAAAAAAAATTCTCTGATATTAATTTCCTACTCAATTAATCCAAATAATTTTCAATGAATCAATACTCACTCGATTTTCAGTAAAAATTAACTTTCTATTCAAAATTAAATTTATTTCCTCATCCTGTCTCGTCTGAATTTTTTCCAAATTTACTTTATATCCAAAAAAAATTTTACATATTGACAAAATCCAATTATAAAAATTTCCTACACATTCAATTATCCATCAATTAAATAGTTAAATTAATAAATATAATCAAATACTAAACGAAGAGCCTCCACGCATCCTGATCGAGATAATATAATTATTGACCACGCATCCGGGATTGCTCAAGTTCGTGTATCTCACAAGCTTCACACAGTTTGAACGCGAGTCTGAAACTGTTGGAGATTGTCAAGACCGTGGACCCAAAGAGCTTGGACTTGTTCTCCATCTCTTAGCATTCATCTCAGTTGGTCTTTACTGGTTGGTTTTACCTTGCCATCGTGTGTTGCCATATCTCCCACTACGTCCGTTGCTCTCGTTGTCCTTTCGTCTCGCTTCCGCTCCTACTTCTCATGGTATACACAAATATATATATATATAAATGTGTTTATATATGAACACTTGGTGTATCCTTTTCGGTTTATTTTGCGCGATGGAAGTGGACGTATTGACGTAGGTGGAATCCAGTCACGACTCGATTGTACATTAAAAGTGTATATTTTAATTGTTTTAATTACCATTCTCTTCTTTTATTCTATTGATAATTTCAAATGAGTTGGAACAATTAATTTGTAATTAATTTTAGTGCTTTAATGATGTATTATTTAGTTAATTGTTTTCATATTTTTCTTTGTTGTTTAATTGAATAGAAACTACGTAAAATGTTTGGGGTTTTTTTTTACTAAAATGTCGTTAAGTTACTGATTTTTTTTTATGTGATAAATATTTTTGTAAATTTTAGTATTGATGTTTTTGTCAATATAAAATAATTTATGGGGAAAGATAAACAAACCAAAGGTTTAAATAAAATTTCTAACAATCATTTTTTATCTATGAACAATTGAAGTTATTATTTTATAACATTACAAATAAATTTATGTTATATAATCAAATGTTATATTTTATAATGAATTTTTGTTTAAATAATTGATAGGTCGACTTTTTATTGAATTGTTTCAGGTGCATCATCTGTAAAGTACACATTTATGTATGAAATTAAGAATTGATTTCCATAAAAACCTGCGATTTCATAAAAATTACAGTAGGGCATTAATAACAAAGAAAAATTTTTAAATATTTCTGTTCTATTATTTGATTAGGTGTTTAGATAGATAAGGTGCATAGCCGTCGTGTGTAATTCTTTCTCGAGAACAAATATAATCACATATTCTAACGCGTCATTGAAAATTATTCTATCAATTGTGTATCGATCGGTTGATGAAGAAAAGCGAGAATTTTAATGACTCATTTGAATATTTTGCTCATTGATGATTGGATTAGTATATTTGACAAAAGATGTTATAATTATTGTCTGTTCAATTTATTCCATTTTTTATTCATCATCTAGTATATAAAGGAGACGATTTTTTACTTTATATCAGAAATATCAAATTTTTATTACTTTAAACTAATTTTAGAGTCATGAAGATTTTTATTGCATTTGCATTTCTTGTACTCATCGTTTGTTGCTATGGAAAGGTATCGCAATTTGATAATTTATTTAATTTCTTTCATTGATTTCTATTATTTTTGTTTAAAATTGTTTGGGATTTTTTACCTACTTTTGAAACACTTGAACGAATTATTTTATTCAACAATTAAAATCTTCTTCTTTATAAGAATTTAGAGCTCTTAATAATTAGTAATTAAAATTCTTCATTAGATTTTCTAGTGGTTTTATAAATTAGAAATTAGTCCAGTTAGTTAATTAAAGTCTATTTCTTCTTTTGAATAAAAAAAATTCAAATTAAAATAAAATGTTTGTTCAATAATACCAACTCTTACATTTCAATTTTATGTTAAATTTGTTTCATTATATTTTTTTGTCACTGAGTGAAAAAATAAATTATTGAAAGTTATGATCGTTTTTGTGATGATTTTTAGGGAAAGTTTATATCAAAAATCTTTTCTTGTTTTTATTTCAGCCGCAAGAAAAACCAGACCCAAAACTAATGGAGCAGCACATGCGAGATATGATTGATAAAAATGTACAAATACATCATAAATGGACATTATTTCAAGGAACTCATCCTGCAGACAAAAATATAAAAGATCCTAAAGCAGCTCTTGAACGAGTAGATCAAATGTGTCATGAATATACTCCAGAATTAGATTCACCATCAACCACTAGTGACATGTCTGAACTTTGTGGTCTTATAAAATCATTGACCAAACCATAAACGAAAGTCACTTCAAAACTTCTGAAAATTCTGGACATTTTTATTCCTCTTTACTTTTTTTATACTACAGATTGTGATGAATAAACAATTTGCGATATAAATGTTTTTTATAATTTACAACAGTGGAAAAAATTGTTAAATTTGATCACAATTAATAAATCATTTATTTATAATTAAAGAAATAATTAATTATTATTTCATCGAACTTATAATTTGTTTGTTTGATTACTTTCATGAGCATATTAATAATAATTTTTAATTATTCTACAATTAAATATGGACCAGTCTAAAAAATTTTTTAATGATGAAACATTTTTCTTTCTGGTTCTCTTTGACTTATCAAATTAATTATATGACATAATTCCACAATATCATTTGCCATTGGCTCTGACGGAAATTCTTCATGATCAACCTCACACATTTCATTCAATTTTTGTTTTAATTCTTTGTAAGTAGCACTCATTTGATTTCTCGATGGAGGTCTTTGAAAATTGCTCCATGTTCTTTCCACTTGTACATTTTTTGTTATAAAATCACGTGAATTAAATGGACCTGTCTCATCAATTCCTTGAGGCAGTGGCTGGAAAGAATAAACGAGAAATAAATGATGACAATTTTAAAACTATTTTTGCTTGAAATGTAAATTGTTTCAAGTGCTAATAAATAATGATAAAAGTTAAATGTTAAAAGTTTAATGATAAAGAATAAAATTAGTCTGTCGAATTGAAAAATTTTGTTTATATTGAGAATTAAAATTCTTGATTAATTATACAAGTTCTTTCTTTATCTTTAATTCAATATAAAGATGTTTAATTTTTCGTACCTGTGCAAGAGCAGCAGCGATAATTGTAAATACAAAAATTTCTGTGAACATTTTGATGAATTTAGAATTCGTTGATGAATACTGTAATTGAATAATTAATTTTCATGTATTACCATGGTCTTATATACTCAAAAAATTGAGTTAATTGAGAGTAGTGGAGGGATTGATGCTGAATAGAACATATTCATCTCATTGTTGGATACAATTTCTTAACATAACCTCGATTTTATTTAATTTCATGTAATTAGACGTCACACAAGTGGTTGAAAATCAATAAAAACCTCAAAATAATCGATTGCTTTTAGACTCGAAACTACGAACGAAAAAAGACAAAAGATTAATAAGTAAATACTTACTGTTACAGCTGTGAACTTTTGATATTTCTTTTGTGTCTCGTAAATTTTGGGTTGATGTTCGGAGTATTGTACGATAGATCAATTGTAATAATGAAAAAAAAACGCAACTGTATTTGTTTCAGTTATGACGTCGTAGAAGGAGACAATGGCATCTTATGGTTATGTATAATTTCGTGAAAATGAATAGAAAAAAAATCACCATTGATAATAATTCGTGTCATTACTCTCCTTCATTATTTGTATTTTTTTTTTACTTTCTGATGTGTCTTCTTTTTCTTATATTTTATATTATTTTAACTATTTATTTAATTAGTTCAGGTAATTTTTACGTTAAAATTGACAATGAAAAGTTAAGGTTTCAATGAAAAAAATGTTAGAAATAATTTAAAAAATTGGTTTTTAGATTATGAAAAGGTGAAAATTCGAAATTATAAAAATAGTTTATAACTTTTTAGGGATTGATAATGTTGAGAATTTTAATATGAAAAATTATTCAGATATTGAAAATGTTGAAAATAAGAGTTAAATTAAATGATCATTCCTTCGTGCAAAATTTCAATTTTTAAATAAATATTTCGGGTTAGTTTCAGTTATTGATGATTCTACAAGTGTATTTTATCATCTAATCGTCAATTACATCGTTACAACTTTCTATTTTTGTACTGATATAAAATGATATAAAAGTAGAAAAAAATCACTGATATTACGACAGAAATAACTGACCAATCTTAGTGAAATCATCGAATTTTAGTGTTACTAAAAATGCTCATCGCATTTATTTTCTTTGCGTTTGTTGCTGTTTCACAAAGTCATGAAGTATGGAAAGACAATTGTGAAAATAAATTAAAGATTATCTTCATTCAGTTCTAATTTATTTCATCAAATTCAGTCAATTATATTTCAACCACTTTCAACTATAAAATAACTTTAAAAAATTTTTTCTATTTCATGGATTCAGCTAGTAAATGGCATTGCACACCCTGGATTTTCACCAACAGCGTCATCACCAGTCGCAAATTCCTGGAAGGGAAACGGACGTCGAATTTCTCAAGAAATTTTACACGGAATGGGAAATCGTAATCCTCAACAAATCCACGAAACAGGTTCAATATAATTAATTTCAATAACTTTTTCTTTAATAAAATAGTAACGACTATCATTTGCTTCGTCTACTTCCAATAATCACAGAGAGCTATTAAATTATAAAAAATATTTTAACACTCAACCAGAAAAATGTCATACTTTTTTATTATTATTTATTAATTCTATTTTAATTAACAACGAATCAACAAAATTAATAACAATTACAGATACTAATGAAGACATAGAAGAAGAAGATAAAGTCATTCGCCGTATTGTAGTTCCTGCTGCCAATTTATCATCATTGACAAATTATATTGAAGAACTTTGTCGATCTTATAATTCAGCAAAACAACATGAACATTAAATAATAATAATAATATTCTACTATTTGCCTTGGTATTAAAAAAAAATTGTTCCATTTTGGTAAACTGAATAAACAATGAAATAAAATTAGTTGAAATAATATTTCAATGTATCATTTCTATTTCGAATTATTTTTAATTCCTTACCTGAAATTTATTTTGAATTCTTTCTTCATTGATATATATATATTTTCTTCCCCATTGTTACATTATAAATAATCCAATGGCAATGACATTGTAATTGTGCAGGTGGATACGATGAATCACATATATAAATGTGTAATTATTATACCATTAAAGTAATTCTTTTTTGTTTAGTTCAATTCAACGATAAAAAAAACTGAGATATAAATAAAATAGTTGTAGTGAAATATAAAAGAATTACATCACTGTACATTGTTATTTACAAACTTATTTCTCAATGTATGAAAATGAATTAAAAATTGAATTTATAGAATTCATTCCAATTAGGGGGTCATACTCATTCGTTATTATGAGTGTTAAGTATTAAGACAATTAAGTAACAATAATTCACTTGAATTTATTCAAGCCAATTACTTAACTCAAAGTATTTGTGTTGCACATTTTATTTGTTTATAATTTAATGACTATATCACACATTTATTTATAGTTAGTAACACAATGAGAACAAGCAGATTTCAGTGAATAATTAAATTCGATTGATGCACGTGTTTATTTTTTTTTCAATATAAACTCAACAAAGTGAATTGTTAAATAAGTTAAAATACAAATTTGAAATATAACTAAAGTTTATCTTAGAATTTTTGTTTGTCTCAGTGAATGCGACGTAAATAAATAAATAATTGACTTTAATAGAATAAAGAAAAAAATAGAAAAATAATTGAATATATATTACGCAGTAGAATAAAATAACTGTTGGATAAATCATTTGTGTATTCGCACATGTTCATTTGGCGTCATCAACGACCAGTTAAGGCGCTAACTGAGTATATAAATGTTCAAATTATGAAGTTATATAAATATATATATATATATATATCTATATGTGTGGCTTAGCTTCAAGGACTCAAAGTAAAGTAGAATCATCTGTCGATGGAGATGTGACTTGAATAAATTCACAATTATTCAGTTCCATTTTGTATTTAATTAATTTGTCTAAATAAATTTTAAGCTGTGAATATTTATTCAATAATTGTTAAATAATTTAATTTTGATTTTAACACATTTCTGAAAATATTTTAATAGTTTATACTAATAAATAATTAAATACTCAATTGTTCAATTGTTCAATTGATTCCTTTGAGTGATTATGATAATCCATTGAACACTTTATATTTTTTGATAGAGATAAAATTGTTCTATCAATTATTCTATTTAATTTTTGTTTGTACTTTAATTTTACTGTTTGGTGTGTTGAACTTTACAAGTAACAAAGTCAATGCCAAAGAAATAATATTTTTTATTCTTTGTCTTACATAAACAAACATAACTACTTGTATATATTTTTTGTTTATTTTTTGTACAAGTTGTTATGCAGTTGCTATACAAATTGCAGTCCAATGTCATGGTCATTGTCAGTACCATATTTGTATCTAATCCGTGGGACGATAATAATAATTAATAGCAATTTGTATGCCTATTTTGTTTGAATAATAGTTATAACAATTTAATCCGTCGTAGTATAATAATAGTAAGTGAGCAGATGCGTATGTGAATTTTAATAAGTTGAACACTTGAGTAGGATTTGATATTATTTTTTGTTTTTATTTCATACTTTTATATAATTTATGAACAATTTCAATGGTCATCTCTTCAATTCTACAAAATTTGGACCCATTGAGAGGTAAAAATACTAAATCGGTCATGATCCCAAGTTTAGAAATATTAAAAGACACTTCAGTAGTTGACAACGATTGAATTTGAATTTATATTCAATGTCGTGAAAGGAATTGGTGATGAAATTTATTCAAATGCTGATCGCTCGGGTGAATGAACGGATTTGAAGTTTATTGGTAATGCAAAACTAGTTGGGAATGAAATATTTTTTTGTTTTGTTGATGGTACAAATCTGTTTTATCATATTGAAGGTTAAATCGAAAACTTGGAACTGAATTTTGGGAGCATTATTTAATGTGGTATCTTTCAAATTTGAAATAAAGTGGGAATTATCTTTGAAATTTGACGCATTTTCCTTTGAATGATGTGAGACAATTAAAAATTTTCATCTTGATTCAATAATTTAGTGAAATCTCAAAAGTTTGCATGAAAAAAGTGTAATGAACTTTTATTAACTG
Source organism: Meteorus colon (assembly GCA_030523085.1). Lineage (NCBI taxonomy): Eukaryota > Metazoa > Arthropoda > Insecta > Hymenoptera > Braconidae > Meteorus > Meteorus colon. The sequence continues at coordinate 464 of JAPYZH010000605.1, read as the reverse complement.
TGAAGAAAAATCAAAATCACTTTCCACATTAAACACAAATAACTGCAAATCTTTTATGGTGCTCGATTATAATTAATTCTACGATACTTTCCGCCGTTAAATATAAAAGTTTGAATTGCACTACACTAATAATAATAATAGCATCAACAATAAAGATAATATAAGTAATAATAATAATTATTTAGCGTGCAGTTAAGTATACGTTGAAATGGGGCAGTAAATTTTTCTCGGTAGACTTTTTTTTTGTGTTTTGTGCGAATCTCTTAATTGCGAGTTCGACCATATAAATACACAAATAAATAAATTCATAAAAAATATTGAGTTTATTTAACTGTATGCATGAACAAATGAATCTGCGCACGTGTACATAAGTAAGCAAAGCCAAAAACAAAGAAAATACAGAAAACATGAATCATGACAATGTTCATTCATTATTTAATGAATAATAAAATTGGAGGAATAAA
>JAPYZH010000604.1:0-39017 GCA_030523085.1 Meteorus colon | reverse complement strand
CTCCGAACAATACATCTATTGACGGAGCGAGCGAGCGAGCGAACGGGCGAACCGCTCTCTACCTGCTAAATCGGCTGTAGAAGCCAGAATATTGCGAATGTCCTCACGAAAATTTTACAGTATATTCTCGAAATACTATGCTTTCGAAATATCAAATAAAAAAAATTTTTATTTTTTAAAAATTCTAGACCACCGGTTGCCCTTAAATGCAGCTGCACGCACTAAACTTATTGACGATTCCTGTTACTTCGGCTTGTAGAAATCGGCAGGTTATATTTTTCCCGCTATTGTAGAATTATTTCCTTCAAATGAAAAAAAATCGAACGCGCTCGAGAATGTCGGGGTGACGTTTTTTTTTGCAACTTCGCAATCCTCCCACTCCCTCGTAACACTCCGTCTGTAAACGGGGGTCGTTTGTGGCCGAGTGAAATCAATTTGCCAGACTATAAGAATGCACACTTTTCAGCATGTAATTAACCCACGTTACCTCAATTTGACGCCCTCCAATCTCCCATCAAAGCTTGGGAACATCATCTTGGCTCATCGAAGAAACGTCCAACGTGAACACAATTTAGTGAATTTCTAGAGACTCGTATGTTGTTGCTACGAGCTTATGAGAAGTCGAAACATGGCAGAGGTATTCCTCAACCTTTCCGACATGATACAAAGACCTACCCTACATGACACAAAAATCTGCACCGCCACATACTTTTTCACTAATTTGTCCTATTTATTCGGAATCTCATTACATCTCCAAATGTTCGAAATTTTTAGTGAATCGGCATCTCAACAAAAAGGATAGTTCATTCAACTCCATCTTTGTCTTATCTGTCTTGACCATCACCAGATATGGGAATGCCCATCAGATAAAAGATGTTTGAATTGCGCTCAGAGAGACCCTACAATTTATTTCGTCGAATCATCTTATTCCAAATCTTCTGCGACATTTCTTACTAAAGACAAAACGCAAGCCAATCATGCGTCCATTGAATAATCAATCTCAGGTTTTCATACACTATTAGCAACAGCTCAAGTGATTGTTACATCGAATGAAGGAGAGAAAATACGGGCAAGAACCTTGAAAGAACCAGGTTCACAAATTTCCTCTGTTACCGAACGCGGAGCCCATCCGCATCATCTACGTCGACATGGGTCTACAACAACTCTACACGGAATTGGTCCAGTTGAGGCTAACGGACGAAAATAATTGTTTCTGTTACCCTGATCTTAACTCTCGAAAGCACTGTGCACTGCTTTTTCACTGCACACATTTTCCCTAAACTGACTTGGACAATGCCAACAACCCTTATCGACAAAATTGACTGGCCGCATTTAATGGATCTTCGTCTTACTGAGGCAAACTACTGTACTCCAGGATTGAATGACATCAATGAATCTACTCCGATTACGATCGACGAACCATCCAAGGATTGAGAAAAGGCACTAAGCTTACTCCAATCGCAGAACAAAAAATCTTCGACTGGATAATACCTAAAACACTTAACTCTCGCGCCACTCTCACTAAACTAAACGAGTTACATGTCTCCGATAATCAAGATTTACTCCACCTCCTCCAATAATTCTGGCATCTGGAAAAAGATCCTTTTTCCAAAATATACAAACTCACTGCGGGCGGAAAAACTTGTGAAGACCACTTTCTTAACGCAGTTGTTGTGCTACAATATAGTCAAAAAGTTATATATTATATGCGCAGTAAGAGCGGGTTAGCTTGTAGTAAAAATGACATTTCTGTCTGATACTGCACACGAGAAAAGGTTACCTACACGCTACTCACATATGCGTATGCACACATACTGTTAAACATTTTCTCAAATTTTTAAATTAAAATCTGACATCGTCGATTATGCTCTAGCAGTTGCAGTAGAGTGTACTGTATATGTGTTGTCCTGTGCTGTGTCTGCGCTTATTTAATTTATATCTTCGTGCCACGTGTGTGTTCATCATTTATTCATTTTTCCTAAATCCTAAAATTTCAATAATAAATATTTATTGCCTATTGAAAATGAAATTTAATATTCATCTCATCCTCTGACCTTTAAAATTTACCGCTCGAATAATACTATCTATACTCGCGTACAGTGTTGTCAGATTGTTTCTATCCGATTCACTAACTGGTATATTTTTCTAATTATTATTAAACTTTCAATTGCTATATCTCAACAATAAAAAGGGTAAATATCTTTTTTTTTTTTTTTTTAACTCAGAAATAATAAATTAATATTCTGTAAGTTTTTCAAAAGTTTCTGACTGTTAGTTTCTTTATCAAAATCGCGAACGTTGCTCAGAACGCATACTCCTCATTGCTCGTGTTATAAATAATCCGAACTTTGATTATAAATAACTCAAATTTATGACGGTCAATCGACTTCAAATTTCAATGGTAATTTTACCTCAATACTCTTAAAAAATATACAAAAATTTAGAATTTTCTGACACTATGCCCTCAGCAGTACATCTACCTTAAAACTCATTCCCGAGATTTTGAAGGTCGCTACATTGTTAAATTTCCACTAAAGCCGTCAGCAAACCGACTTGGAGATTCGCGTCCAAATGCTCGGAATGTTTTACTATCACTTCAAAGACGATTCAAAGTCAACCGTCAATACCACAAAATTTATTAAGATTTTTTCGGTGAATATGGATCATCAAATCACACGTAACAAGCTTCTCCGTCCAATAAGGAACCATCGTTTTTCTCCTACATCAGGGAGTCAAACGAGGGACTGAATCCACTACGGCGCTCCATATAGTCTTCGACGGATTGAGTAAATCTTCTATCGCTCAGTGGAATTTTTCATTCGTGTGCTAAACTTCAAACTGACATTTTAGATGATCTTCTATGGTTTTATCGATTCTGGTACGTTTTCTCATCGGGCATTGGAAAAATGTATCGCCAGATCGAATTCCATCCTGAAGATTGAGATCTACAACGAATTTTTGGATGACCGACGCCAATGAGATAGTTACGTTCGAACGAACCACCTTTACTTATGACCAAGCATGCGCTCCTTCTTTAGCATTGTGCGCGATCAATCAACTTATCAACGATGGAAGGAAACATCACCTGCTAGCGATCGCAACTCTAACGCAAGGTCGATATGTCGATAATGTTGTTGGTAGAGCTGATTCAATCGAAGAAGCTAAAGAAATTGTAAGACAGACGAACGAGTTTTGTACGGCGAGCAGATTTTCTCTACATGAATGGATAAACTACGAATCCAAAATTTTAGAATTAAATTCATCAGAAAAATTCATCACCTTTCCATCAGCCATCATCGAAGATATCACTACTATTCATAACTTAGGACTCTTGTCAAATCCAACGTCCGATACATTCCATTTTCCTTCGCAAAATTCTCCCGAAGCTCTAACTAAGAAGAAGATTCTCTCAGCAATTGCTCAAGTTTTCGACCCTTCAGGACTCCTTTTACCAATCATCATCAAAGCGTAAATATTCATTCAAGAATTGTGGTCCATCAAATTGAATTGGAACGACGCATTCCCTGGCCACCCATCAGCCAAATGAATCGATTTGCTACCGCAGCTTCAAGAACTACCACAACTGCCTTTTCCACGATGACTAGAAATTGCGAAAACCTGCCATGGAGCTTCGTAGATTTCGCGACGCATCACAGTTATTTATCTTCGAGCTATCACTAATAGAATTCCAGGAATAACCTTCATTCTAGAACGAATGTTGCTCCAATCAAACGATTGACGATACCACGGTCAGAATGGTCCGGTGCGGGTTTGCTCACCAAGCTAGCAGCTCACGTCATTAAAATACTCCAATTCAGTAACATACAGGTCTACTCCTGGACAGATTCATCCATCATTCACAGTTGGCTAAATGATGAAGTTTTCAGATGGAAAAAGTTTGTGCATAACAGAGTATATGGCATAGAAACTGTACAATAAGCTATTTGGAAGTTCGTCTCCGGAACAGCCAATCCACCAGATTGTGCCACGACAGGATCAACACCCATGCTGCTCTCTCAACACTCAATGTGGTTAACTGGTCCAAAATGATTATCACAGCTTCTCAATAAGATCCGGACTCTTCGCCGTTAAGTCCCATAACTCTTGAAGACATTGATCATGCCATGAATTATTGAGTCGGAGCAATCCAAGGAATTTACTTTCGTGATAAATTGAGGTCTTTATCATAAGGAGAACAACTTCTAGGGTCACATCTCCTATCACGTCTTACACCTATTCTGGATCAATTTGGATTTTTAAGTGTATGAGGACGTCTGCAAGCGTGCTCGTTAACTGAACACATGAAACATCAAATCATTCTTACTCGGGATTCAGCTCTTACACGATTGATGATTCTTATATACGACCGTATCATGAAGGGATCAAATGAAATCTGGTTTATACAAAGGCAAAGGTTTGGGTCATTGGTGGCCCTAGCACTTAGATAATTTATACTCAAATGTGTACAATGTGCTAGAAAAAAGTGCCGGAAACTAATGGGGCAACTCCAAGCAGTACATGTAAATCCATCCAAACCATTTTTTCGCATTGGAGTTGACTATCCTGGTGGAAAAAAATTGTCAGGTTCCACCACAATCTAACGGGATAGCCAGAGTGACTTAAAACCTGTCAAGCGTGTGCCGCGGATTTATGTCAGATAATATTAAATTATGTTGGGAGTTGACACATTACGCGTAATCTGATGAATTATGTGAAAATATGGCAAGTTATGTAAAATAGGTGTGAAAATATACGAACCTGTAAAATTCTGACCAGCTTTTCGGGCTATGTGACATATTATCGGAGAAGGTGCCCCAAAAGTTTTCTGTCAGATTTCGCCAGACTCTGTTCGACTTTAATTCATCATATGTGGAATGTGAAAAAAAAAAACAATATTTTGTATATTTGGGTCGGGATATTTGAATGATGCGTCGTATGGGATTTCATTATTTTTTTTGTGTGTCAATCAATATATTTATAACTGAAAAATTGTCTTACGCTGGATTTGATCCCGGGACCATCTGGACATCAGTTGGAACTGCTGCTATTACATCAATTGAGGTCCATAAAGACATATGATTCATACATTCATTTAGCGATAGCAATTCATAGATTGATAAGGCTAATCGAAACATACTTCGCGATCATTTCTGAATGAAGACGGATATGATTCCAGATAATTATGTGTATGTTGAGTGAAAATTTTACACGACCTAAAATATAACTTTCGTCAAACATACTCAACCGCGTATGACCGAGTTAGAGTTTGACAGACCAAATGATATCCGTACAAACAACCAGATCAATTTTGAATTGATCCGATTCTAGTTCATTGGGATTTGGTCTAATATATAGAATTGATCCATGTGTCACCACACCTGAACAGTTTCGTCGGGATGTTGGAATTTACCGAAAATTATATTTTCTATCTGATCAACGAAAGGCATATTCTGCCAATGTCGGAAAGAATTTGTCAGTTTTCGGCATATGCTAATCGGTCAGAATTGACCAGGAAATGAAATATTGTTCTGACAATATTACAGAGAAAAAGTATTTCTGGACATTTTGATCATCTCCTGCCATGATATCTGATGATTTGTATGTAATTTTCTGTACAACGACATATTTTGACACCTCAAAAAATTGCACAAATTGAAAAAATCGGCGATTTTTTCCTACGCAATTTGTCATAATTTTCAGTTTTATAACTGGTTATCGCGTATTCTATTATTGATAAGCTGACATATTATGTAACGACAGAATCGGTTGGTACTGGCGAAATTTGTGATGTTTTGTCAATTTCTGTACAATTTTTTCCCTCAGGTATGCTGGACCGATAAATCTAAAAACCTGGCAGGGGCGGGCGGCACGAACTTACAAAGCATACATTGTACTACTTTTTTGCCTCCCCACTTCTGCCATCCGCATCGAATCGATGACTACCCTTCAAACGTATTTATTGCCGTTTACAAACGTTTCAATTCACGGTGAAGCACTTGTGCGATGCTCAGGAGCAATTGTAGTTTAAATCTTGAAAAAGCAGACAGCGAATTGAAAATCTACCCGATGCAAATTGATTTAGTCATAAGTAGGGCCAGGAATCTGGTTTCGTTAAAAGAGAGAGAGAAAGAAGATGGGCGGAGCAAAAAATTCTGATTAGCTGAAATTTTCCCAACAGATTTGATATTTATTTGTTTAACTGTTAAGAGTGAAGAAAGCAGTAAGCGAAAAAAAAAAACGATATAAGTGAGCTGATTGAACAAAAACTATTTATTTATAAAACCAAGTCAATCAGCAAGGCAACCAGCTAGATAACCAGCAAGACAACCAGCAAGACAATCAGCAGAACAACCAGCGAGACAACCAGCGAGACAACCAGCAAGACAGACAGCAAGACAATCAGCATAACCTTTGATCTTGCTGGTTGTCTTCCTGGTCGTCCAGCTGGTTGTCGTTCTGATTGTCTCGCTGGTTGTCTACTGGTTGACGTTGGTTTTCTTATCGTCTGTCTTATTAATTATCTTGCTGGTCTTCTTGTTGGTTGTCTTGCTCATAAATTTAAGTCTGAAATCTTTACGGTGATTGTAATTCTCAATTTGAAATATTGATTCGTTTTTTTTTTTCGCTTACTGCTTTCTTCACCCTTAACAGTTAAACAAATAAATATCAAATCTGTGAGAAAATTTTCAGCCAATCAGAATTTTTCGCTCCGCCCATCTTCTTTCTCTCTCTCTTTTAACGAAATCAGATTCCTGGCCCTAGTCATAAGCTAGTCATAAGACCACTATGCCCACTAATTGAGAATCCAGAAGACCTGTCCGCATTAACTCCCGGACCTTTTCTAATCGGTTGCGTACCTTGTCTCATTCCTGAATCATCTCTCACAGAAGAAAAAATTTCTTGATCATCCAGGTGGAAACGCATTCAGTGAATGCTTGATGAATTTTCGTCGAGATGGTCCAAGGAATGTTTCCAGCAATATCATTTCGTTTACAAATGGTAACATACTACTAAACCTATACGGAAAGCCGATTGGCCGTTCAAACTTCTACATTTGAACCACCAATCGTCAAAATTTCTCTCCTGCCTTTGACACGAAAACTCTCTTATTCGTATTAACGAAGGCGGGCAGAATCTTCAAAGAAGAAAGAAACCCCTGCCTCATTTAAACATTATATTAGCGAGAATTTTTGGGACCTTTGGGCCGCAATTCGAAGAATGTATCTTTCTCGCTCGCTCGCTATAGCTCTCTTTCTCCGCCGTCCTCACCATAAGGCATATACTATCGTATGGGCAACAAGTGAAAAATTCTGTTCAATTACAATTTACAGTAATTCTATTTCATAAAATACAGAATGATTCATCAGACGAAGCAAATTGAATTCAGCATACGCAACGCATTCAACAGTGCTTACTAATCATCGATAAATCTATACTTTCGAGACCTATCGAAACATCCGGAATCTTGTATATCGACAATGTTCTGGAAAAGTCGCCGAGAAAATTCAGGATTACCTTCTAAGTATATGGAAAGCCATCGTATGGCCTAACATTCAGTCTTCCACAATCAACAGAAGCGAGCGAATTCAAAGCAATTAAACTCAAACCAAAGAACTGTGCATTTCAGTATAACTTTACCTCGTGCCATTTGTCCAACGCATCATAGATACATTGATATTTCCTGTAAGTATTACATAATTCTGGTAATTACTGGAATTCCCGGTACCACCTACAAGCTCTTCAAATATCTCTCGCCAATTGTGGTCAATAAATCAAAAACTGGACTTTTGTAACCACGATCATTTCATTTAAAGCCACCCTGCAAGTGTTCATGAAATCACATTGAATAGAACACACAGAACAATTTGATTGGTAATTTGTTCATTCAAGTTCGAAAAATATGGCCGTTTCCCCTTAACTGTTCTTGGTAATACATATGATACCATGATGATCTATTTTTTTGGGGGTAGAATTATAAAATAACAAGTAGGGTTGTATTTTATATTATAGGTATCGTGATTATCACGATCCACGCGTGACTATACTTCTTATGCATATATACTCAATCCACTGGATCGCTATTATCACGATCCAAACGGATCTCGATATTATAAGACTGTATCGCTATGATTACGATTCGTATTCTCATAGTAATATAGATATATAATAGTAATATAGAAGCTCGATTGGATATCTGGCTCGATTGGAGAATCACTTCTTCATATTTGATACCAATAGGTATCACATTAATAACTTCCCGATGCTACTTGCGATGTTTGCTCGTCGAGTCCCGTATGTTTTACGGACTATCTCGTTCAGTTTGTTGTAACGTGTTAGATATTGTATAGTTTTTTTTCATTATGTTATAATATGTCGGTATAATTATCCTGTTTTCTACTGTCCGCGTCCTTTGTGGACAGTCCGGGAAAAAACACGGGTCCAAAAGAGCAAAGTAACGTGAGTAAGAGAAAGAACACGGAGAGATAATAAATAGAGAAATCGAGAATACAAAATATGTTACCAGATATGTTAAATAGGTTAACTAAAACACTGCTCAACCGAATCGGACCAAAATCTAATCAGCCAAGTGACGCCAACACACGCACGACGCACACACACACACACACACACACATATATATATCTATATATATTGTTGGGAGGTCTTGAAAGGTCAAGATCTGTTAAAAAATCGATTTTTCATTTTCGGGGTGAATACAATAACTTTCTAACGGGAAGTTAATAATGTATGTGGTGTACAAACGCCATTAACGAGGTACCATACACACTTGGAATATATATCGTGATAATATTCGAAGTGAATACGAATGGTACAATAGCCTCGAATAACAATATCACCATGCATCTACTCTCTTGCAACGTCAAAAGAAAAAAAACATTGAATTACGGGGACGCCAAAACCATTCACATGTTACTCGAAAACTTCAAGGGCAACTTTATTCTTTCAAAAAGAAATGGAAGTATATTACCTCTACACCTGTCATACTGTTAAGAATGAACGCCCACTATAATCGTATCCAATTGATAATACTCACGTGAGCTATCGTAGCGGATGCCATATAGTTGATCAAAGCAAGAAAGTTTAACGAGAGTCCCTGGAGGCGTTTGTGGCCAACATAGCAGAGAATCCCAATCACTTGGACAATCATTAGGCCGACCTTTCGCATCTTGGTGATGAGTGCCCTTATAACACTCTATTTCGTTGGCCAAGTGCGAGTCATTGAGGGCACTTATGTGAGTAAGAATGTCCAACACGTAGTTGCCATCAAGTCGTGAATCGGAGTTAACCAAAGACGGCTCTGCCATTCTTCGCCACTGAAATATATATATATATATATATATACGTATATATATGTGTGTCTGGTATGGCGATCAAAACATCCTTGCAGAAATAGGAATGATACTGGGTGTGAACACGATAATAAACTGGTGATGCCTACAAATTGACTGAGAACTACTTGTGTGTTTTAGCTCAAAATTATCATTTTTCATTTCACCTGACAATATTGCGCCGTTTCAATATTCACATCCAAGTCCTACCCGAATCATACTTATTATCGAATGATGTGTCTACATTCTTCGCAATTGAATACATATCCTAAATTGTGAAGAGGATATGATGAGGGCACATTCGTATCTATCATTCTATCACAGAATAGAGAGTAGTAACAATGTGAATGCATAGAAAGGAACAATCAATTGGCCACTGAAACACATGGTCACTTATCAGACATCAGCTCCAATCGAAGTACGACGCTGAGAATGCAAACAGAAAAAAAGTACCTCCTACTCAAAAATTTTCGTCTTCCGGACGTAAATCGACATCTTCTTCCCACCAACCGTTTGTAGATAACGAACACAACAATCAAATACAATAATTCTCCCCACTCGATCAAATAGCGTCACAAAATATCTTACTCCAAATTTTCCTCCCGAATTCACTGGAAGAATCCGCTTATAGGTCGTTATACAATATTAATGTTGAAGTATTTGCCGTCAATTTTTTTTCTCACGTTTTTTTCTACTACGGTCTATCAAATTACCAGTATCTTCAACGTATGAATGGAACCTGTGACATATACATGAATTACACCGAAGGTTTCGTGTTCGTGTTTTCTATCGCTCCTGTGCGAGTAAACTGACAACAGGACAACGAGAGACTAGACTCAGGCAATATATGGGCATATGGATTTTCGCAACTCCGCTGGAACCTCGTGTACAAGAAGAATACAGAGCATGCGCTCTCGTGCATCTTCTTATGACTTTTGCTTATGTTTTCACATATGAACAGCGTAAGTGATCGTCACATTCATTCGGGATCATCAACAAATTATTCCCTCACTAAAATGCATAAATAAGTAATACTGATGAGCGTCTTCATTCTCTGGTACAAGAAGATAATGAGTCTCCGTATTGCACTAATAACTAACGTACTTGAAAGGTCAATTTGAAAACTGTCGATGTATTGAAGAGAAAAATGAGCTGTCTCCGTTGTTTTTATCTTGCTCAATAAATAGTTTCTACGACCTGTTACACACAAGACTCAATTTGTCTCTTCAATCATACATGCTATTTTTCTAATAATATTTGTATGCAATTATCTGAATTATCATAAAATTGGAAAGATAATTTTGTGTATTTTCCTGTCGATAAACTCTTACCATAACTGTCAATTTTATATTAATAATGCGGAAGTCATCACATACCATGTCCACTTTATTCAATTACACATTGAAAAAAGTCGGTGCACTCCATGGAGCACAGAAATGAAATTTTCGTCATAGCGTAAAAAATAATTCGTGTTACAATTCCTGTGTTGAATATTCATCATTTTTGTGTATCAATTCAGCACAATAGTTCAATGTTGTTTCACGAGATTGTTTTTTAACACATGGAAATATTATTTTATACAAAGAAAAAAATTCCGGATGTCAAGCTCAAACCAACACAGGACTTATGTTAAAAAAACGAATTCAGTTGTGGTTCACTCTGGTGGAAAAAAATTGTCAGATACTGTCAAAATTCAATGAAATTTGCCAGATTTTGCGCAGATTCGGTCAAATGTGGCCGACAAATTTATGTCAGATGAAGGGAAATTATGTGAAAAATCGGCAGATTACGGTGTGATCTGAAAAATTATTTGAAAATGCAGCAAGTTATATGACATACGTGTAAATATGTACAAATCTGTAAAATTCTGACTAGATTTTCATAGTTTGACATACTATGACAAAAATTTTCTGACAAATTTTGCCGTATTCTGCTCAATTTTCTTTCATAAAATTCAATAACATGAAAAAAAAATTTTTGAGCAGCGTTCTACGTATTTGTTAATCTAGATTTAGATTATTGAGTAGTTGTCTTACGCTGAGCTCGATCCTTGGACAATCTGAATAGACGTCAGGACTTACTACCTTCCCATCAAATGACATTCGTGAATATCTATCGATTTATATAGTATTGATTCACCGTAGAATATCGATACACTAGAAGGGCTAATCGGAACATTTAGCCATATCATTTCTCAATGAAGTTAGATTTTTTTTCATGTAATTGTATCGTATGAAAATATCATGTAACCTTAAATATATCTTGAGCCAAACCCACACAACCATCTATGCTCATAAACAGTGCATATCTGTGCAGTTTTACCAGGATATGAGAATTTCCCGGGGATGATATTTTCGGTTTAACGGAGGAATGGCATATTCTCAGGAAATATTTGTTAGAACATCTGTTTTTTTGGCTGAAAGCTAATCAGCTAACATTGATCAGAAAATAAAATATTCACTCAGACATTATCAAGCAGAAAACAACATTTCTTTATATTTTTTGGAATATTCTGTCATATTACGTGATGGTTTCACATTTTCGTACATCATAAGATTTGTTAGGATGCCCACAACAATTCCATCTTCGACCCGACTAAAAAATAACATTTTGGGGAAAAGTTGGTCATGAATCGTCAGAGCAAGTTATCTTCTGTATAAAAATAACAGTTTTCGTCATCTGGGAATTACATATATTTACATAATCTGCTATTTCCCCACAAAATTAGTCATAACTTCTGATATTCCGCCCGATAATATCATATTCTGCCATCGTATGAGGGAATACATGGTATTTAACAAGAGGATCGGCCATTTCTGGCCAAATTTGTTACATTTTACCAATTTCTGTATCAAATGCTCTTCTAAGGGGGTATTCTGGTTCAGAAATTCGAAAGAATCGATTTTTTCCGTATATTTCCATAGTATAACCCTTTAAGAAAATGTCATCAAACATGCCATTAAACGTCTCAGACTGAGCAAAACTTTAAACGCATTTTTCTCGAATCTCCTTTTTTCGAAACGGTGTGCATGATATCTCAGGTAGGTTCTACTCCTACGATTCACTCTAAATTCGGTACAGAGCTTCTTCATATATTATAGTATCGCACCACAAAGAGTTTTTTAATAAATTTTCATTTTATTTTTGAAAAATTCCGGAAGAGCAAAAAAACAGGGAGAAAACGTAACTCATTTTTCAAACCGTCGCCATATTTTGTAAAAATTCTTTTTTGCAGTTATACTTCTTTTGGCGCATTTGAGAAAAATGATGAGAGTGAAATTTTACGATGCGCGCTCACATCGACACCTAAAAGCGACACCATAAAACTGGTTGGTAATTGTCTCTTAAGTTTTCATGAGAACTGATGCCTATTTTCAAGGTCGTTATCCAAATATATATGAATCTACAACACGTGTTTTATATCAGTGAAGATATAAAATATACTCATACATGAATATACATGTGTATTTGTCTGTGATTTTAAATTATATATGGTGGTGAATGATAATTTATTGTAAGTATTCGTCATAAAAAAGGTTTTTATATTATAAACTTTTTTAAGTGGGTTTAGAGATTTTAGGGTCACTGTCGGTATGTATTCTACCCATTTGTATAAATTATAAATTATTATTATTTGATAAATAGTTTACTCCATTTCTTTTTGGTATCTTACTTAGTTCTGTACACACATATATAGAAAATTGATTAATCTCGTGATGTTTTCTTAATGACCACTATATAATTAATTATCTATTTCTATTTTAGTTTTCAACATGCCTAAGTCTAATGCTAAGACGTGTAAAAATTGTCGCAACTAGAAGAAAGATGCGAATGGAATTGAAAGAGCAAAAAAAACAAATGTGGAAAAATGTCAGATGTATAGACTGCGAAAAAGAATCCTTGCTCAAGATTACCAATCACTTGCGAATCAAGTTTTAGACACTCCATGCACTTCAAATTCGCCAATTACTTTTGGGTCATCAGCTCTGTCTGTTACTACCGGTATAAATTTCAATCAAGCATTTAAATTATTATCGAACATTTATCAAATTGTTAAATATTAATGAAATTCAACGAAAAACAAATTAATAAGTCAATTGAATGATTTTAAGAATCTAAAATATCACACCAGTAGTATTGCTCAGTATGTTGATTATAATTGTCATATATTTCTTTTAGATTCAACTTTGTCAACTGTAACACACGATAATCACAACTAGATTATTGTTCAAACTGAAGACCGCAGACCATCAACTGCAGTTACTAGTCTTCAAGATGAATTCAAGAGACTTTCAAATAATCGCTTATAGTGACAACTAGTAAAGACATCCAGAATTTCATTAACCAAAGAAAAGGTTTGACATTGTATACTTGCAATTGTCGAAATCTGCGGGCTCACTCTGTTGATCTGGTGGATTTAATTATATAACAATCTGAAATTGTGATATTGAGTGGAACTTGGTTATACGATAAAGAGTCTATTACTATACCAAATTTTAATTGTATAGTTCAATTCGAACGATCAAATGTTCGAGCTGGAGGTGTTGCTACCTATCACAAAGCAACTGATACAACTAACATTGTGTAAAACCGAAGAGGGTAAAAAAATTGTATTAATAACAATTTTTTATTCTCCAAATCAAAAAATTGAAAATATTGTTTATTTTTAAAAACGGGCGTTATTTCCATACACGATTATCGGAGGAGCATATATAGGTAAGTGTGAAGATACGTTACCGATGATTTTAAGTGGAGATTTAAATATTAATTTCTACTCAGAAAATACTCACGTACCTATTAACTTTTTACGCAAAAATTTGAATCTTCCAATGAATAATGACCCCACAGTTCTTACAACGCGACATGGTACTACAATTGATCCTGTGTTCATGCAATATTTTGAAAACATTTCTATTAGACCGTTCATGTCATATTTTAGCTACCATAAACCTCTTATTGTAACTCACATGGCCATTGAATCAGAGCCAGATCATTTAATGGATAAAATTGATCAAATGTTATTCAGTATGTTTTGTATATCTAATAAAATTTTGTTATTAACTGTGTAATAATAAATTAACGATGTGTAAATGAAAGTCATTTCGATTAAGGAGGTACAAGACCTTCGCGAAAATGATGAATAAAATACGAAATTTTCAGATTCGATAGAAAAATATAAAATATACCCTCCCTTAAATTTTCATGGGGGTAGAGTTCATATTTATTCTAAAATATATGATAGAAAATCTGCAATTTAACATCGTCGTCCTATAGTAACTCTGATCAACTGCCAATTATGTATAAAAATAAACTAATAAAATGGTGTCAGCTGTTTCAAAAACTAAATTTGATCTAGATAAGAATAATCTTGATCAATTAAAACATTATTAAGCACAAATATCTCCACAACAACATCGGGTACAGTGCATTTTTCGTGAAAAAATTGCAAAATGTATGGAGCATCTGAAAATTTGTTTTTTGGCGGTTCATTGAATACGATACACATACTTTTTTATCATTTTCGTCCGAAATTGTCAACTTTCTGTACAAATAACACGGAGTTAAATAAGGCTTTAATTCTTGAATATTTCTTTCAAATTATTAAATAGGTACCTTTTTTTTTTTTTTTCTTCAATCGATGCAGCGTGATCAACTTTATCATATATCTCAAATTTATGAAAAGTTTGAAAAGTAGATATTTCATACATACATCCTTAAACAAAAGGATACTCAAATTTTTATGTTAATTCTCGCGAGAATCTACTTCCTGCATGCCTGTACAGCGCAGGTAAATGTAGGAATTCCAAAAAATAAGATCCCATGTTGCTATCTGAATTTCACAAACAAATAGTGGAGAAATCTTTGTCAATAATTAAACCCAACCATCGAAATTGTAATTGTTTATGTGATAATTGCATAAACAATTAGAAGTATCCGTGAAGATGTTCTCATTTAGCAGCGCCTAATTGGTGGTCATTAAGCGCCATTAAGCGCAATTAAGCGTCCTCATACTTTCCCCATTGCTGGTAAATGAAAATTACCAAAACTAACGAAACACATTGCTGCTGCATACATTTCCTTGGCCGTGGTCATGGTTTTCTCTAATTGATAGGTTCACATAATATCAATCGTTCAGTCATTTCGCATCTTTTAACGTACGTGGAACATCCCTGGTTAACCTACTCGACCCGGCAAAAGTTGATTTTTCCGATTACATAGCCTAGCTTTCATTAAATATTTGTTCCATGAAAACTATATTTCCAATCGTTATATTTATAAGGAAGGTGAATTTATCAAGGTCAGACAGTTCTCTGTTCGAATTATCATATTGATAGTGCATTAAAATATAAGCTAGCAGGTTAGCAGGTAGTGTATGAGTTTTGTGACCTAGGGGTCCTAGGTTCAAATCCCGCTATGGCTTTTAGCGCTTTTTTTCCAGATTCGTTATCCGATCGTTAACTGAGAGCCGAGTAACAGGCGAAAGTCTATCAAGAATAGAACAAGGATAAAGTACGCACAACCCAGGGACACATTAAAGATTATGGCGAATTTTTAGTGAATCAGGCGAAAAGTTGGAAAAATGGCATAGTGTCATCAATTTTAACATATTTGCAACAAAACTCGTCATAAGTAACCTCGAAAATTTTACTATGATTACCTGAATTATGTTGTAAAATTTATGTATTTTTAGCTATTTTATTATGTGAATATCATATTATGTGAATAAATTTAAAACTATATAATATAAGTATCTGTCTGAATTGGAGATCATATGGCATGATGTTCCAATTTATGGCGTAATACCAACAAATTATAACAAAAAAAGGCAATATATAATATGACATGATCAATTTAAAAAAAATTCCACAAATTTTGATAAAATTTTTCTTAGAATGTAATAAATTATATCAGAATATGACATTTCATGAGAAAGTTTTGAACGCCTATTCCCATCAAGGATAAAACAATGTCTTAATTTATGGTGTAAAACCAACCAAATTGTGACAAAAATAGTCAATTCCTCATGTGGCATGATACATTCTAGGATAATTTTGACAAATTTTTCTATAGCTCTACTCGAAATTCGATTAACAATTTCGTGATATAGCAATTTATGACGTCCATGACGTTATAGCGTCCATTTTCATCAGGGTATATGCTAGATAGCAATATTCAAATGAAAAACTTCATGTTTGAAGAAGTATTACTATGGTGTGTACTAAAAAGTATGTTCTCCTGATTTCGATAGTTCCGCTCAAATTCTCTAAGGAATATTGAATTTTAATAATCTTCCTATTCGCTCCGATCCGGAGAATAAAACTAAGCCGAATTTTTCATTATGTTATAATAGAAATTGGATGTCAGTATTTCCACTGTAGTTGAATTGAAACACTGACTGAGAAAGAATTTTATTTCCACTTGGTCATCTGCCAAATTCAGCAATTACCAAACTAGAGATAGGAGTACAAAAATGGAACTTTCGTTTCTCAGTTGAACGATCAGCGTTCAATCTCTGAACACGAAGAATTTTTCTACATAATTATTTTCCCAGTACAGATTTTAAATCTTACACAATAATGTTGAATAAAGAAATTGAGTTCCAATAATTTATACATGTATAATCACACCAGAGCATTGAATTGTTCATGATTTTGATGCTATACTTATATATCGATTATACTGTGGGGTCGATCGTCACGATTCAAAATGGTCAAATGTTTTATTCTTCCATTCAACATCATAGTTACCTTAGTTACTATACTTACCAGGCAGAAAAAGGTATGGACCTAGATAGATCCCATTAGATGAAACTCATCAATTTCGGTGATCTATGTAGATCAAATTGAATTTTTTTTAGACTTTCGTGGAGGAGCTAGACTTGGCGATATTCTACTCTATGTGAATTCAATCACTAAGTCATATCCAGAACTGAGATAACTATAGATGCATTGAATTGGCAACTTTCATTGTGCGAGCGCATGTGTCTCTTACGAAGAGCATTCCAATGATGGAAATGATTTTTTATCATAATGGAGAAAAGTGATGAAAAAATTCCGTACATTGAACTCATATAAGTAGGAGATTTTATAGACAGCGGACTTATGGAATCTCTATTTTATATACATATTCAATTTTCATCACTATATTGTTTAGATAGATATTAACATAGATATACTCGTATAAATTCATATACTTGCCGTTCTTTTCTCCGCCTTTTTCTCTATTGATGAATAACCTCGGGCTAACAAAAATCCACTGTAAATGGTTTCAATGTGAGCAACATACAAAATCAGAAGTGAGCAATGCTCATGATAATATTACTAGTATTACGTCATATATGATAATGAAATTAATCTTAGACAAATATTTACTTATCCCATCGGTATCCACTCACCGCATTCCCTAGTTATCTCGCATTGCGGTTCCACTTTACATATTGGTCCTCTGAATACATTAACGTACATACCACCCACGAAACAATTCGAAAAACAATGATCTATTACAATGACACGCAGTATACATAACAATGATTCACTCTTTATTGAATTGCTGGTCGTAATTTATACGGGCATGCTTTTTTGCACATCTTCAGAATATATGACATATGACAAATTAGACTGATTATGAGTTAACAATATGTACATTGTGCAACTGGTAAACTTGGTACTTCTTTCATATGTTTCACTTAGATAATGAGCCGCTAACACACAATATTCACCAATCGCAAAACTTGCGTAACATTCCTTTTATATTCCTTTTATAGTGATGAACTATTTTATTCCAGCTCCGCAATGCATTGTTCAAAATACTAACAAAAATATAATTTTCATTTTTTCATCTGATGATAATTCTAGAACTATCTACGTCCTGTGAGTCAATCCTTTAATTATTAGACACTTGTTTTAGTTTAATATTATAACACGGTGTACATACATTCAACAAACCGCTTGCTGTCAAAAACACATGTGTACAATGTCATGTTTATTGCAAATATTTATCGAACGGCAATTCTTGTATTCAAAACCAATTAATCACACTCATTATAAATGTTTCCTAAATTTGTCAGGTCGAATGGCAATGTCATCTTCGCGGCTAGAAGTTTCTTATATCTCTTATTATGACATTATCTACGCCTGTGCCACATATATTATCATTGCCTCGTGAATCCATAATGGACAAAGGACAGGCAAGTGAAAACAACTTCCATCAGGTAGTCGGGTCGCTACGGCGGTTGTAGTATCAACTGAGTACTCATCAAAAATTGTTAAAAAATATTTATCATGTAAGTATCCAATAAATATCCCAAAATTGATTCCAACATCTGATATCAAATATATAAGCAGCAATTGTCTGATCTATGAAAGATATATGAATCATTAAAATATTTAATGGACGAAAACTGGCTAACGTTTGACCTATCGTCTTTCACGCAGGTGCCCGATGTAACGAAGATAATGGCATCACCGAAAACATGATGAGATGCATTTTGGAAAATTCATCAAAGATATTTTGTGGAAAATGATATTTGCTCCAAAGCTGTTGCACTCACTCGCCGTCAGTCATAGTCTATTATTGATGAATTTCATTAATGTAGGTGATGGGTCAATTGGAAAATTATTGTACAGTATCAATCTCAAACTTTGTGAGTACTTTTCATCCCGAATAACTCGTGCTAAAACCTATAATGCTTTAAATACAGCTCAAATCGAGTTGTTTTCTCAACATTGTTTACACATTATCCTATTAAATTTCAATCACGAAACTTTGCATCTGAATTTTAGATCGCATTGATATTGCACAGACACATGACAAAAGTTGACTTTTCATTGAAGTACATACAAAATAGGGTTAACTGAATGACGCCTAGCGACACGGCTACCTCGGATAGTAAGTTCATAGATGAGGAAAAAAAGTATTTGGTTTCATGACGGGCACCATGGCTGGAGTTGAAACGCATTTTGTTATTTCTAAGTACAGTGATAGAACGAAGATACATGATAAATTTTCGGAATCATATGCATATGATTTTGTATGTGAACGTCGCGTTAATCACTTCACTCTCATGATAATCGGTCATGTTTCTTATACAAAAACCATACAACTTGCTCCAACCGTTGCAACTGTCGAATAATAGCAATATCCAATGATACCCACTCGTACACTGTTGCATACTGATTTGAATATATACACGAGTATCATCCAGCGGCTAACGCCCCGATCGGTACTACAAATAGTTACTTCAATATAATAAGAACAATGTTTTGTTCCTTTTTTTTTTCATTACTACGACGATAAATGAACACATATCATACGAGCGAACACACGGAACTGACTATATTGAGTGATGAGAAACGTACTGTGCATCGTCGCCAGACGGACGAAAGAGATACTGAATCAATTTAAATCCATTTTCAGTTCCAAAGATCAATCATTATTCTCGTACTTATTCAGGCAGTCCATAGTTGCGATCGAACAGTATAATCAATAACTTCATCTCTGGAAGCAGACGCATATTGTCCGAAAATTTTTACTCATTGTCGGGCTTCCAAGAACGACCGACAGCGAGCTAGGCGTCCACGTTTTCCAATCGCCGAGGGCTTGGATGGCGGGGATGATGTTAAGGATCTAGCATGTCCCATGCTTGTACTTCGTTCCAAGTGCTCCGATCTAACACCAAATACTGGTGGTGAGTTTGCATGTGTTGTCATCCTGAAAGAGCTGTTTATTATTTATTTTTTACATGAAATCATGTGCATTCAAACTCGAATTATTTTTATTCATACCAATTTATACTAATCACTTGTTAATGGCAGTTTAATATTACATTGGGCGCATTTACATGTTTTGATTCATTTCATTAAACGAAGTTTCAAGCAGCACCTACTTCGTTCCATACTTTCGTGAGAACAAAGTATTTGGCGACGGAATACAAACCATAGAAAGATTTTTTATTCTCCTTCCTATCAGTTCCAATGCAAAATTCAAACCGATTTTCTTTTGTTTCTTTGTCCTTTATTTTTTTTTGTGGATCGCTAGAAATCTTGATGTCAGGAAAACTTTCCGTAGACATAGAATGGTACTCTTGAGAAGCTCTACGTATGGACTTGTACATCCAACATATGAATGTAGTGTTTCTGCCGTCACTTTCGAAAATGGGTAGTACACGAAAATCAGAATCCCACTGGAATTTACTATGAAACATATACATATATATATAAATGTATCGCGCGAAGCTTCACTCGTTATCTTTACCGAATTAATTCTCTTCCATAAGACGGTGTGATCATATAATATTCTGCCGTTCTAAAAATAACTATGGTTTCATCACAATTCCATTTCTTGTCTGGCGAAAGTGTTTTAACGTCAATAGTTATCGGATCATAGTCAGAGAAAAGTGTTTCAATTCCGGAGAGTAGTGCGAGATTGGTAGTACAAGTGAGCTTCAAATCTGCTCAGGGTTTAGATTTCGTCGCTAAAAACTACCTATTGCCGATAAACAAACTCAATGGGAATATATGCAGTTCGCGGTCAAACAGTCGATTTACAAGACGTGAAAAATACGTAAAAAAGCAATTCAGGTTTAATATCTGTATCCTTTTTTTCCTTTTGTTTTGTTTGTTGGTTTTTTTTTATGCATTGAAAGACGTCAATATATGCCGATATAAGAGCATTATTGATATCGAAGCTACTAAAGATTATATGATGTGGATAGCAATCAGGCTGTGAAGTTGTATCGTAAATCTATTTTATGCGTGAAAAAAGTTGACAAGAGAACAAGACAGAAGATAGACATCCGAGAATTTGTTTGCGAATGTTTTGTAGTAAATTGGCGATGCAATTGATATGCATATTAAATGTACTTATATGATCATATAAGCATGAGATTGGAAGAATATCGATAGCGAGGACATTTTTCTACAGAGAATTATGGCACAGCACTTGCACGTTATGCACGAATTGAATAATACGAGATGAAATGTTGAAGCTGGCAGTTTCGGAATATAATTTCATTCACATATAGATGGCCGTGCGAAGGGAGGAGGTGGATTTTGAATCGTGCAAGTAGCGTATAACATTCATCACCGGTGAATTATAAAATATGTATAACTTATACATTCGCATATTATACACATTTTCTATTCTCAAATAATTTCACCTATATATCCTTACATTTGTTCATAAGTGTTTGTCAGTTGATCCGCTGGCATTCGCCCTCATCTTGCTAGGTAATGAAAATATTTCGTCGATCATTATTCTCACACACAAGATGATTGCGAAACGATGACGGAATCATCACATTGAGAAGAAACCAATAGGATTTATGAGATGACTCGCTTTTAGCCGTAATCGCTCGTGAATTCTGGACAATACCATGACTGACGATTGAATGATTATTGTAAGCATGGAATGTGATGGCTGTCACTCGTACCGAGGACGAATATTAGCTACATCAACTCGCGACATTGCAAGATATCCTCACAGTATATACCTGCAATCGAATAAGATTGTAAGCCACATTTTGGAAAAAGTGATGGAAACTTATGTGGGAAGATAATACAGTCTCTGATAATCTTTCTAGAGAGCCATAAAAAGTGACAGTGTTTGTGCTAATAATAAAAAAAAATTTCCATTTCAATAAATCGTTGGGTTAATTCGATTATGAACAGGCAAACGGAGCAGATAAGTAGGATGGAGACAGAAGCACAGGGAAACTTCGTCATGATAATTCATACACCCACTATATCGAATCTATTATGCATAAATCGTTGATTAACCATCGAAATTTTTCATATCAGATTGATAAAGTTATATTTGCCAGGTCCACTTGTTGAATAGAATTGGTAAAGTTTGATCGTTAAGTAAATAGAGGGATGAATGTGCAATATGAAAAAACACAAGAGAACAAAATGGACTGATAAGAAGAAATGGACGTCAATAAACAATAGAAAGATAATATGATGAGATTGAGAAGAGGTACATAATTACCAATGTGAGTGAGTAAATTGTAGATAGATGATAGACGTGTATTAGATGTGAGTACGATAGACTTTCCGCTTTAAGTAGACACTGTTGCTAGCAGATGAGTTGTTTGTTGTCTCATAACTGAAACACAGAGCCAGAGCTCATTTCCACAAGCAAGCTGAGCGCGTAAACGTTAACTACCCTATACCCATCTCAGCATTCGTCTCAGTATCATATAAACAATATCCAATCGTTTGGTGATTGTTGTTTTTCTTCATCACTAACATCTTGCTCTCACAATATTCTTAATAAATTATAACGTTTGATACTCAAATAATTCTAATAGGATTCAATGCCTTGTCAAGTTCTCAAATTCCAATGAATTGACGGTACTGTCGAATGATATTCTCACCTTCGACGACGGAGAGATGAATTAAGTCCCGGTAGACCAAATTGACCTCTGGGTATCACCATTCGCGCGTTGCCCTGGGCGGGTCTTGATCCCCCATGCGCTTGCAATTGACTCAGATGCGCTGCATATCCTTCACTTAGAACTGTTGCTAAAGCCTGCTGTTTCTTCGACACTTTTCCAACAATAATAATCTGTCGTGGTTTCAGATTAATCGCTGTATAAACAGCTATGTCTTTACTGCTGCCGTAAGCTTGATGAATAATTACACCATGCTCAACGATAAGATTATTTAAATAAACAGTTTTGTGTCCGAGTGGATCTGTTGATAAACCATCAGCGAAAGAAACAAGGCCATGTGGGAAATTGTGTTGAGAGAGCCACGACACAACTTTTTGCTGTTGCATGTCTGGTCTAGCAGTTATATAGATGATAAGATAACCCAATTCTTGCCAATGTCTGATAAGAAAGAGAACAATCGGAACATTAATAAAATATAAAACGGGCATCAACACATGTGAATGCAACATATAACAATTCTATTTGTAACAAATAGCTACCTGACAACGTCAACGGCACCTGCACGAACTTTCGGATCTCTTCCAGTCACAGACATGCTTGCTGTAAAAGAACCATCGATACTGAATACCACGCACTCAGTATTTGGTGGTATTACAGCCATGAAAAAATCAACAGATGTATGGTCACCCCTATATTAGAACACAGAATATGGAAAAACTTTTTGAAATTGTCAAAACAAACAAAAACTATAATGGAGAAAATGTATCAGCTTACCGCACTACCATTTTTACAGGAATGAGTCCATACGATAGTGCTTTGTCATCCGGGATTCTATAGGTTACTCTTCCATTCTTGTCTGTCACCTCGGTGGATAAATACGTCCATTCTCCGGCTGGAGCATCTTTCATCACGTGAATGTCCACCTTTTCGCCTTCAAATACCAATTAACATTGAGTCTTGTATTGAAATTGTCTCTACGAATTTTATCATTTTCATATTGATAACTCACCTGTTAGAGCAATTACATCGATAGGGCTGTACATGAATCTTGCGATCAATACCTGCGGGGCTCCTTCTTTCACGATAACGTCATTGGCTCTGTGATTCGCCGCAACATTCTAACGGAAAAGAATTTTATTGAGTCAAACCAAGCTTTCTTTGTGTATCTTATATGTTTCATCAAATCAACTACTCTAGAGTTAACCTTGAGCTTGACGGATGTACGTTTTTTATTCCACTTTTCTCGTGGCTGGCCAGGACAGAAACTGGCGAGATCTTTTTGTTCACCCCCGAGAATTGGCAAATCAAATCGCCCGATTTGCCTCAATATAAATGCAATAACATCTAAAGATTCCCAATAGCTTGCGTGGAACAAATGTGGTAATGCATTCGTTGGGAAATTTGCTAAACCCTCAGGACAATACAATGCATAATCTATTCTTTTATTGCCCCACCATTTCTGGGTCACTGCGGAATTGAATAAATCACATATTCTGAATAATTATTGAAACTTGACATATTATATAAGTATTTGCTAGCTTTTTTTTGAGAATAGAAGAAAAATTTCTACAAACATGAAGTAACTGCATGGAGTGGTACATTGTCAATGAGACCTGACATTGTGCTCTGAACAGATACATCAGACATTTTTCGTAGACTTGGTGCATTCAGTACATTTAATCCATCAATGAATAACTGAGTATTCGTTTGTATAGCCTCAACTGAAATAAACAAACATAATTGTTCTTGCTGCAAACGCATGGTAACAACGTTTTTTTAGAATATTAACCAAGAATTGTGATTGAATAATGTGGCTTACCAAGATGATACGATTGGCCATTACCGAGTGGATATTTCTGGTATTTAGCGACATTGACTGGCGGTAGTAGAGAGAATTTAGCTGAAATAATAGGTTCAAGTCTGGCCGCAACAGGATCACTTGGATGGAAAAGATTGTAAATTTGATTGACCAATGGCCGCACGATATTGGCACTTTTGTCACTGTTTGAAGATATTTTTCTATATGCTAAGACAAGCGATAGAGGACTCCCAAACATGAAAAATTCGCTGACTTCGAAATTCAGTTTGAGTTGTTGCGATTGTTCACTTAGAAAAGAAAGAAAGAAATATGATGTTTGTATATTTTATGAACTGATGAAAAAAAGGATGAGTCCAATCGGAAATAGATTACCTGGCCGAAGAGGATCTCCGCCTTAACGTTGGTGCGCTAAGATGTTTACTATCTTCACATTTGCCATAATTTTCGACAAAATTATCATTGTCGAGAATGCTATTTTCACTATTGTGTCTTGAGTGATATTGAACACAGCAGCAGAGTGCATCATAAGTTAGAATGGAGCCAACTGAATCCCCAATGAGAAACACTTGACCAGCGAATCCTCTACCTTCCTCACTCTTCATAAAATTCGCATAAATGTAATTGGCATCAATGATAATTTTGGAAACAGCTTCATGATAATCAGGGGTGGAACACGCGAGTAATGGAATCGCACCAATTGGGATTGTGTCGGGTGTTAGATGTGGTGTGTCGACACTTGATGGCGAAATATCGAAACTGTACGGACTGATGCTGGATACAATGCCAAGACCCTCAGCACATATAGATGGACATGAGACGAATCTAATTGCAATGTGCCCCACCATAGTAGGATAATGTTGCCTCATCACCAACTCGAAAGCACCGCGAAATGTAGTTATATCAGATTTTTTAGCCGTTAAATCAATATTGGCATCTAAAACACTGCCACCATGCATCACAATTAGAAGGACAGTCGTTCGACATGGCTGATGTGTCGGTGAATGTTGCGGAGATGGTGGGCATGATAAATCAATGCTGGCAGACGAACGAATTTGCAATCTTCTACTACAGCGTTCACTCACAACACGTTGTAAGTACGAATGAGAAAATATACTATCATCTTGCTTGTCGGCCGTAACCTCAGTAGGTGATGTTGAGTCTTCTCTATCACACAGAACGTCCAGTGAACTCCATTTGGCCAACGACAGGTTGTCACCGAAATCTTCTGAATTGATAAACGAAAATTACACAATCAGTTATGTAAACAACTGCGATATGCAGTACAATGAAGTTCTTCACAATTATGAACTTGTCGTTGTGAAAAGCGCGTGTATACTCACGTGCCACGAACATTTAGTTTTTAATGACTATTACCTTTCCGTATTACAGGTACAATCATTCCGGCAACTGGATCAAAGTATGCAGCAATAGAATTGAAAGAAAAGAAATAGCATTCCAAAACATATGAATCCATAGACGATAAATCTACAGAGGCCTTCATAATCTTCTTAATTGTGTTAGACACAATTAAATGAATTGCCGTGCTGCAAGCACTTTAACCGTGTGCCACAGCTTGCTACATAAAAGTCACAAACGTAAGCAAGCGTGCCCATGCATCTTCATCTGTCCATAACACTTCTGTTTCACTATACCAATATATAAAAATCACATCCTTATCATTTCAGCACTGTTTTGATATTGCTAAAGTTCGTAAATATTCTTCGAAAAATTTTCTCATAGGTATTGAGATCGCTGTATTATTTATCCAACAGTGGGTAATGCACTCACCAATCTCATAATGAAAAATAGCTGAATGTGAATATGGCTATGAGAGTACTTGAATTATGTAAAATGCGTATAAAAAATTGCAATCTTCACTAGTAATTCAGCGTTTTCTTCACAAGGGATAAATCACTACTACAAGTTGCATCAATGATTAAGTTAATAATTCTTCCAACTTTACCACCAGTCTCTGCCTTTTTTTATGTTACAGTCACACTGCCCAACTTTACCAGTAACAATATCCTTCGCAATGACTCAATTTCATTAATAAAACATAAGTTGCGCGATATATATCCATATCAATGAACAAAGCACCATGTCATGCTATGACGGGAACAATTATGATCATATACTTGGAAACAAAAAAAAATTACCTTGACAATCAAAAAACTCATCTTCGCTGCCGGATTCCGATTCGCGGACAATACTCTCCATTCGCCAATTTGCGATTTGAATATCGAGATTTTTTGATAAATTGGGTGAATGTATTGAATGACTGCTGCTGGTCTTCCACGGTTTATTTGGGTCCATGTTTCCCTCGATCATTTTGCAACTACTCCATTGATTGAAACAAAAATGCAAGAGATATCACGAGATGAAGTTGAGGAGTGCGATGCAGTATTCACTGTTGGATATTGGGTGAGGATTTATACACCAATGATATTACCTAGGTGCTACCACTGCTGTCGGCGAATTTTCTGGAGTGGCGTCACCTTCCGAACTTATCGCCGTATTGATCATTGGAATGTCCGATGGCTTTCTTGTGGATGAAGGACTCGGTAAATCTTCGTTTTTCTCTATACTGCCTAATGTAGCAGCCAAAGTTTTGGCCGCATCTGTATCATGAGGAGTTGTTATGACAACATGTTCCTCGTTTTCAGATCCATCTAGCAGTTCTCCACACTCCTCCGCTTCAATAGCTGCCATTTTGCGTTGAAGTGCCAATTGAGTCTCTCTCTCAATTTGCCTAATATCCTCCATCGTCAAACCTATCCATTCGTCTTGCCATGCCCACGCCTGACGATGAGCTCGTACCATTGTCTTTCGTAAAGCTTGATATGAAAATATACACGTAAACACAATATGCATGATTACAAATGAACGAAATATTATACATATCGATTAATGGGATATTTGATACTCTGAGCACTCACCGACATCATGTATAAACTTTTCTAGCTTCGTCTGCATACCCCAATATCTGAATTCGACCCTGCAGAGTTTGTACGCACACATAAGTGACTTGCCAGATGTAGTCGGCTGAGATTTTCCCTTGAAAAATCAAATTGTGGAAATGAAAAAAATCATCAAACTTCAGCATGTGAATTCGCTACAAAAAATTATTGACTTAAAATTTTTACTTTCACTTCGCTCCAATATTCCTCCAGCCAGGTATTATTCAAAGGCCCACGCCCAGTTTTACTAGAGACATATAATGTTGGGTCCTCCTCTTTGACATAATCGACTCCAACCAACTGATCTTTCACCACATCTATAACGTCAACATTTCGATTTCGTAAATCACTCCCAGACAATTTGAAAACGTTCTCTTGATGACCATCATCCGGAAAATAAAGTGTTTCAATTTCGACAAAAAACTTTTCAACAAACGGACACGTATAACGTGTCTTTGTATACGGATATGCATTCCACGCTTCTTCTTTAGCAGTCAAAGCTGATTTAGGAAGTAAACTTTTGAACCATCCGGGAAGATGACTGCCAACGTGATAAATTTTATGCGTATATTGACCACTCCCACCGGGTCCATCAGAGTAAGGTTCATTAACGATTATCTCTACTCCACTACCAACTCCTTTGCTCTCCTCGCGCGACTTTTTCTGTTAATAAACAAATGGGGAATCAAAAGCTCTCATTTATTGTCACTTCTTAGAATGGTTCCGCAACCGTTATGGTATATCTTCTTATTTACCGCTATCATATAAAGTTGAGCGATGCGGTACTCCTCCACCGTCAGAGGAAGCGGAATTCTATACTCTTTTATCAGCATTTTCCTTTATTACACCTCGAAACTATCAATTTTTCATCTCTGAAATAACAAAATAAATAATTCTATGAAAAAGTTCATCCTTAATAACATCACCAACAATGAAGAATGACAAAAAATTGTTAGAAATACAAATATTATAATGATGCCTGTCGATGAGCTCTACGAGTGCTGATTTTCATCGTATACTTGTACACACTTGCATATTGTTGTGCTCTTCCTGCTCTACAACATTAACAACAACAATATATGTCAATTTGGTAGCGTATTCGAATGTATTAAACATAGAATAGTAAACATATTGGTTTATATCACGTCGATATTAAGATGTTCATGATGATGTCGGCATACTATTCACGGTCAAATCACCAATTCACGGATGGTACAAACAATAATGGTAGAATTAACTGACATAATAAACATTCTTTTCCTTACGAGAGCTTTCTCGCGATTAGAACTATCGACAGGTGCGCGTCGAATTTCTATCTCACTCCCACACTTATTCTTGATAAACGCATATATTGAATATTCTTCGCGCCTGCGCCAGATAAATTACACTTACAACTCGATCCTCTGTGTCATGCTTTATATTTTTCCGAGTACATGTGAATCTCAAGTTAAGATATCTATTCATCTGATCATCATGAGAAAACAGCGGATGGATTTGCCCACCATGACTTTTATGAGCAACTATTTTCGACTTCAAGTGACACATTGAGTCTAAATTTATGAATTTCGCTTGTAAGTTAAGAAAAGGATGGTTCCAACCGCAATATTCCGACGCGCGAAACAATCATGAACAGCAACACAGTCTAAATTTCTCTCTAGTTGTCTTGTTATTGATCGTCAGAACATAGTTGCGCAGCTGCATGATACACAACAAGTCCAATCTGAGGATACAAACAATAGAGAAAAACGAAAATGAAAGGAAGAAAAAATTACATAAATACATTTATCCATTCATTCATAGGTCTAACACAGGTAGTCAAGAATAGAACAGCAACTTGTTTCCCGTCGTCTCCCCAATCAAATCCATTCCAGTGAATACACATGACACATAAATATGGGATGGATATAAAGGATCATCATATGACATACATTACTTTGTGATAATACCGCTGCAAAACGACTTGGTACTGTGTGTTGTCAAACAACATACATCAGTAACAGTTGTATCATTGATTAGTAACGAAGTTATGCAACACCTTTTACTCAGAGGTAATATTATTGCATCATAACGATAAATATTTTGATGGACATCCGGAATCCGTGACGCTTTAAAGATATTGATTTGTAATGTGGTGATGTAAGCCACCATGTATAGTTTAATAGTATATAACGAAAATGTAAGAGTAATTTATTCGCGCGTTTATCAATTTTTTCATTAATCATTTAAATAACATATTTATTCGTTTTGAACATTCGGACATTGATTTCATCATAATATCCCAGGAATCCTCCTTCAGTGATTTCACGAAAGAATAAAACTGCCGATTTGATGATAACATAAGTTTATCCACCTTCATTTATATATATTAGTTGTGATAATATTATGGTAATTGCATGAAGAAGGCGCGTTTGACATCGAAAGAGAGAATGAAATTCAGGTATGAGCCGTTCTATTTATAACAATATTGAATCAGCCTTACTGATAGCAATGGAAGACAACAGATTAAAATAGCAGAGAACGGACAATAATAAGGGCTGACCAACATCGTGGGAAGTAAAAGTCCATTGGGTGATTGTACAGTATAAGTATCATGGTGTAACGATTATCAGAATTCATCTTGAGAGTTCGTAACTCCAAGACAATATAGACAAATTCTCACAGATATCTTAAGCCGCAATGGTTAAGGAATACTCACCAATAAGAAACCTTCGTAGTCGAATAATAATATAGTATATTGCAATCTTTAGTAAGAAGTTGTATCTAATACGTTGCTTATCCATAATATCGAGATTTTCAATTTTGTTCTATCATGTTTTTTTGCCACATTACACTAGTAAAATAATTGTATTTACTCAAATAACAATCATGCCCATATTGCGAACAGAAAATTTAATTGAATCATTCTTGATTTTTTCAGACGTTCTCTTTCTTCGATGCGAGATCTTACCCTCGACTTGATGTCATTTTATCCATGATCAGTACATCATGTATACCATATAACCCTTCACATTACTTCAAGAAAGAGCACCTGTATATCTACTTCTTATTCAATAGACGTTTACTGGATCACTATAAACTTTTTATGGTATTTTCCATAACCAATCGCAATGAATGCAAAACAAAAACGATCAGTCAAATTGAACTGTAGGGATTATTTCTTTGTCTCGATCCGTACATGACTAGCCGTGAAATCGCGATAACAGTCAAATTACCTCGTGCAGACGTAAGCGAGCGTAACGGATGGACACAGCACATCTAACAATGAAGTGAACTAATATGTCTAACACTAAATGGAGGTTCCACTGCCGATAACACCTATAATCATAATGAACGAAATTTTCCTAGAAATTTGCATTTTTCAAACGGAAAATTGTCACTATTTCTATAACTCATCGCCTCGAGAAAAATCGTATTGATGAATAAGATGTCAGAGAGCGCTCAGTAAACTGGTTGGTACGATATCTTATATGAGAGTGCATCGGTTCTGAAATTTTTTTACTAGCAAACAAGTAATGAAAAAACCACCGATCACATCAATTCTGTAAGGTTAACAAGTTTTTTCCGTCAGTATAGAATTCAATTAATAAGAATCATTACGTTAGGAGAACAGAGTTATTTTGTGCGCAGGAACCTTTCATACTTTATTACTCCACTTGAATAGATTTGAGAGGCAGATAAAAAGGAGGCGCTTTGTTCAATATTTCTACAGACGATTGATGTATATGAAATACATTACTACAGAAATTTTCGAATTCTCATTTCGACTAAATCTGTGTGATTACACTTCATATTCGCCTGTTTATGCATAAAGAATTGATGGTACCTCGGAAGCAGCATACATCAAAAATAAGCAGGAAATGACAATTCTATATGCCGGTTAATTTGAAAAATTTTGAACGGTTTTAGAATTTTGCGAATCACATCTGTTGAATATGACATGAAATTTGACATTACATTCATAGCAGCACACAGTGCTCTGATGAAGTTATGTACATGTAGACTCGTCGATTCTGTGAATGTAAATTTTGATGCGCTAAAGCCACATGCCGTAGTGCATCTTGTGAAACATTAAATTAATTTAGATATTGTGTCACAACTTGGAAGCTAAATTAATAAATCATGAAAGAAATTTACTGACTCAACATTGAATGGAACTCTGATATGTCACAGCCTCATTTTTCCATCATTGCAAATCGAAAGCTTGAAAAGTTTGTCCAAAAACTGATTGCAGTGTAGAGACGCATCGATCTACTCTGTAAGCTTTAGGCACTGAAAAAAATGTCCTCGTTCCAAGAAGTAGAAAGCAGTAAAAAAGAAAAGAGCAAGTACGATGAAAGTATGGAAAAGGGAGAGAGAATGTGATGATGCCAAAGACAGAACGAATGAAATGGCGGGAAGAGTTACGTGGAGGTAGTAGTAGTAGTAGTAGTAGTAGTAGCAGTAGTAGTAGTTGTAATAGTACACACACATACTATGAAGCGGCTACATATGAAATGAGAATTCGAATGTGTACTTGAACAAGACTTATACTGCAAAGGTCAACATGTGAAACGTCATTCCGAAGCCAGACATGAAATAATAACAATTCCATGAATTTTACAACGTAGATATCTATTACACTGCTGCGAAATTCAACGTGTACAATACGATATCAATGAATTCATCTAAGTATATTCCTATAGAATCGCAGGGTAAAAGAATAGAACAAAACCTACGGCGCCCTGCCGCGCCCTGTCATTTCTGAATTTACTCCATTGATTTAGAGCGATAACAATATTTAACTTACTTATACAATGTGAGGAAAATTATTGTGAGATGAATCCTGTAAAGATCTCATTCGTTATTCAACGTATCTGTTTTTTTTATTCTAGCCGATGATTCCACAACAAAAAATCTCACCATCAGTAGCATACGCCAAGTTATTGAAGATAATATACAATTATCAAAGTGTTGATGCATATATATGTGCACAAGAAGAAAGACAACACACATCCGCATTAGTATATACAAACCGAGAATTTCCTAAACACTTGGTGTTTTTCTTGTTTGGTTTTTTTTCAACATGGCTTGTTACGTTCTTTCTTTTGATTAAGTTCTCAACATTTATACAACAATATAATTGTATATATCCTGAGCACTGGCATTGATGGCTTACATTATGACGATATCTTACAGTGCTTACACGTCCGTGTTTCCTCCTCATTCTCCGATTTGGGACTCTTGTCAAGTTTGCCAATAAAGTAGTCTCAGACACCTCAATGCTACTCAACACTTCAAACACACTACTATTTCTATTCGTCACATCAATAGCCCAAACTATTTATGTGTTAAAAATATATATATCTATGTATATTACTGAAGATTATAAGATATATTACTGATGGTGGGGAGGAGCGCAAGCGCTCATACACATAGACTGGCAAAAGGAAATGAATTCAAAATTTCAAGCAAAGCGAATGTGAAGATGGTTTATGACATTTCTGTTTATCACTTTCAATGCAATGTGAACATGTAACTATGTAAGATATAATGAAATGCATGTAACTGATAACTGAATTGACAATTGATGAATACAAAAAATAAAGAAGGAATAGAACGGGAGGTTGTATGACGAACCGTTTGGCAGCATGAGTATCATACAATGCCGTTGATTCGTTGGTTCGTTGGTTCGTTGGTTCGTTGGTTCGTTGGTTCATTCGTCCATTCGGGCGATGGGGTCGGGCGAGAGCTCTATGTTTGATACAGCGCACATTGTTACACATCAGTACACATACTCATGCATACTCGATATAGATACTGGTAGATAGAGAAGGTATGTATCAGTGTGTATATACAGAGTTCGGCGATTCTACAAGGGCGTGCAAGGGTGGGCAAGGGTAGATACAGATGCAGGTAGATATCAAATGTCAATGTGTGTATGCAATGAAGGTATAGGAGTGTAAGACCATCCGTAGCTGCCCGCAATGTCATGAGTGTTTGACAGCAGCCAACGCATATTCCCGCTACATTATCACAATTAAGTCATGTACTCTGTCAATCGACACTGAATGTCATGACTGTATAGTTCAATGTGAAGAATTAATTGAGTTGAGAATATCAAACCCCTGGATGATTTATTAATATGGGAGGATGTTGGAACAGCGAAGTATTTCGTTGTTACTGCTACTCGTATTGCCAGGTAGGTGCATAACTACTAAATGCATTGAGCATCACAATCCAAGATTATCGTCACAGTATATTATACACATCGATTTTACATGTCTCATGCTTCATCATCTTTGTACAAAAACAATTTGGAATTTTTGCCGTGAATAGTATTCATTTGAAATGTAGCTGTATTATATCGATAGCAACATCGATATACCTGACAGCGTATAATTTGCATATTATTCTCGATAACGCATGAGAATTCATTTTGTGTTTATTGTCATAACTAAATGAATTGAGCATGATCAGAATGACGAATGGATGAAATCGCTTGTATTATTTTTGGGGTTGTTAGACGCCTTGGGAATGGTACCAGCAAGGACAGTTGAAGTGGACATTGGACAAAATCTCACCGTAGCTTGTACAAATCAGGATGTGTCTCAATATTCTGAAAACTATTCTAACGTCATGTGGGTGCGGGAAGGAAGGAGGGACGGGCAAATACAGAGAATGAAAATTGGACCAAATAAAGCTCTGGAATTGGTAAACGTCAGTTTGGAAGATGCAGGAAACTATTTCTGTACGATAGACAATGACGCTGACTCTGTAAAAACAAGAATAAATATTCAAGTGAAGAGTAAGATTAGATTCATCATCGAACTCTCTAAATGTCTGTTATCGCAACTAAGTCAATTGAAACTGATTATTTGGACTTGTAGCGGCTCCGCCACCTCTTCATAATGTTTGGGTGAAGCCTTCTACAATATTGGCAAATATTTTATGGGAAGTAGCTGGAACTGGTGGGTATCCAATAATTGACTTCACTGCCGAATACCGTCTCAAACCAAGAGCGGGCGAGGAACCTGAAGACTGGAAACCCATTGTGCCGACGCATATACCCCCAAACTCTGTTTGTATTGCATTTTATTGTAATATTTATGTAGTTTTTATTCATAGTTATTAGTATTACGGAAATTATAAAGCGCATTTATCTATCATCTAAATTTTTTCGTTTGTAAAATATTTTCTCATCCCCTTACAGAGACAAATAGACGTATATCATTTGGATCCTAATACCACATATTTGTTTCGCGTTTGGGCAACTAATAGACTTGGTCGTGGAGATATCGTTGAAGTAGAGGGTCATACCCATTACATCATTGAAGAATTAGGTACGATAATAATATAGTGAGAATAATAATGAGATTGTGAATGGCAATTTGGTGACTTTGTCATCAAATAACTACATGCCATTGGGAGAGTGAAATTCCAGGTGTTGCATCACTGAAAGCAATTCTTGACAATTTTTGAAGCTAATTTTTAATATAATAACTTATAAAGAATAACTAATCGTTTCAGAGCTCGCCAAACATCTTTTGGCTGGTGTTGAAAATTTCGATACCCGCATTTGGGTTGCAGCAGTAGGAATTGTTATGGGAACACTAATGGTTCTTGGTTTGGGTACATGTTACCTCCTCTATCGTGAATGCCAAGCACCCTGTAAGCATTTTCTTGTTGACACTTCAAATAATAGGCTTCCTGCTTCTACTCTATCTCTTCCATGCCCTGGCATTTATAGTAGACGTCAAAATTAACAGTTCACATATGTAAAAGTCATAAAATAACTATCACATAAATAATTTTCATATATCTGCATGAATGAGATAAGAAAAATTACAATGGGAGCACGGACATTCTTATGGTCATTTTCGATTCATCTGTGGCTCTAATCTCTAGCTTCATTCAACTAATTCAGTCACTCATTTATTAATTATAGCGCGACGTTACTTCAATAAGTTGTCATTTTTTTGACTTTTCACTCATTTTTTCTGACTGCAAGCGCTTTAAACGTCATATACATATACATGCTCCACAGCGAGACTGATAAGGTCCATTCCATCATCATCTTTTAGTACATCAGGTCTTACGCCATAGTCGTTATTACCAAATATATGTACATATATATTGAAAACTACTAATAAATTCGTGTGCAATGAAGAACTAAGGACCATGCTAAATTGCTCATAAACTTTAGTAACAAAATTTCGGGCTTATCATTCCTTCTTATATATATATATATCTTTATATACTTCTTCATTTTCGAATGACTGCTTTTCAACTTCAACAAAATTCATCATATTTTCCAAGGTATGCTCATGCAGAATGAAAATATTTAGTGCAAGGAATATAGTACGTATGAAAAGAATAGAGATTGGAGCATCTTCACCTAGACAATGATGAACAATTATGTGCTATAAAATATACGTATAAACGATAATTAGGAAAGTTAGATCGGGTGACCAGTCATAAAATCCCAATAATTAATATCTTCGCAAAAATATCTGCAAAGGATATTTATCAAAGTCATGCGATATTTTTGTATCGGATTTATTTACTGAGAGTTTTAACTGGTAACCGGTAGATCGAAAATAGGTAGCACATCGTTTGAGTTGGATGTAGTGGCAAATATTGCCGTTAATCGGATCACAGATGAATATATATATGTATATATATATATGTCACACTTGTGAATCGATCGATAGTCGATTGAACAAATTCAAAACCTTAACGCTATTTTTCTTGTTCACGCGAAATACATTTGACGCATATACGCAGCGATAATTGACAAAAAACAAAGAATACAAAGGTTGGTAAACGGTAAAAGAGAGAGGGTAGAAGCTAGCTAATAATCCCCGCGACTCAGGCTAATGAAAATTAATTTGCTTCGCCAAACAATTGCAGCGCAGCTGGAGGAGCAAGAAGTGATTGAACTGGTACCAAATATTATCCTCAATCCTGGGTTTTTTGACGAGCGGACCGAGCGTGTCCACCATGACGAGAATTACAACAATCAAATAACTACACGGCTAAACAACAACAGCATCGTATTACCGAGGCAACTTTAGCGATCATTAGTTTAAAATTTTTTATTCTAATTCATGCTACTGGCCATCCAAAGTCATTCCCATTCACGTAAGTATACATTTGGAGTGAAAAAATTATGATCAATGAGTGGGTGAATTTTTTGATAATACACGTATTTTTCGGTTATTGAAATATAAGCGCTGGCGGAAAAGAACAGCCATTCGTTGAATATTTTGAGAGGGAAATCATATGACTTGGATTTGCAAAAATTGCATGATAATTTATGAAATTTTCATCATCGGTCATAGCTGGCAAACGACACAACTGGCGGATATCCACTCGTATCGGACGATTCCCACACTTAACAGTTGAAAGTTATGGATGGATTTTATTTCGAAAAAAAAAGTAACAAATCAATCAAGTTAAAAACTCTAAATTCAAAAAGAATACGCAATATTTTTTATAAAGACTGTAGAATCAGGTCAGACTATCTCAAGTTTAACAATGGCTGCATTCGCAACATGAACAGCTTCAAGATTTGATATAACTTACAGTTGGTAAAAGTCACTTTGACGCCATCATTTAGTTACTCGCAGACTACGTAATATTCATGCAATTTGTCGGTGCTTCATTATATAACTAATGACAGGTACAAGTACGTTATGTATTAATGAGCTTTTATAACAGACATATATGTTCATATAAAAAGAAGAAAACTTGCGCGGGGGGGGGGATCTATATGGGTTGGTATATGATTCGTGTCGCTACTCTATATTATTGAGTTCCTCATCAAAGCTGCCCTCGTCAATGAGCAAACAATTAATTACGTACAATATCTGCAAATGTTATTCACGAACTTTCCGAACTATTGCATGTGGTAGAACTCTTTCTATGCATTTTTATGCTCCTATTCCAAAGAATAGAAATGAATGAAGAATAAACTCGTATTCAAGAACGGTAAAGACGCTTCGTTATAAGTCTATGAGACGTAACCTCAAGCGTCCGCATTTATATGATATTTGCAATCTATTTAAATGGAAACTTGATAAAACTATAACGATAATTCCCTTTATATACTGATGGGATGGAAGGCAGAATAGACTAAACAAGAAACGATGCATTAATATGTGCATGTCACAATCCTAAGATGGATCATTATAAAACGTCATGTTATACTCTCACACATACTGCTTGGATATACTAAAATAACAGTATAATCAAACATCAGGTTGGAATGTTGGATTCCAGGCAGAATAATGTAATGTCTATAAAATATTTTTGTCCGATGATTATCGATGGTTATTTTGAAAATTCAATAGAAAAATGCTTCCCAAATGCAAAATCACCGGAACTCTTGAGAGTTTCCGACACAGATTCTACGTAATATGAGCGGCATATCACATATAGAATCAATCACATGAAACATTTCATACCTTGCTATATATATATATATATAGATATAAGATTGAGTGAATGTGAATACAATCTTATTTTCATTGGAACAAACGGGACAGATAATGAAAGGGTGTTCAGTAGCAAAGCACAAAAGATGTAAAATGAAATATATTTCATTTGTTGCTTTCATATTGAGCCAGTAGTTGAATTACGTCAAAGTATTATGATATTCTAAGGCATTTAGCATTCGGGAGCCCAGAATTTAAGCATTTATAACAAATGCGAAATGCACCGACACATATGGTTGTATAAAAATTGGTTGTACGTTGTTACGTGGAAGTTTTAGAATCGCCATTCGTTTTATTTTTCCATCACGTCGTTATATGATTGTTGGTTGTTAATATTACAATCAAATAATTTATGCATATGGCGAGAACAAATAATTCGGATGGGAGATATTCGGCTTCACACTGGGCACTCTGCGTTGTGAATGATATTTAATTACACGTGCTATTTGAGGTAAAAAAAACATGATAATAATATAGCAACATAAAAGTACATATATTTATTAACATTATACTAATTTAGATGGTAAGCAAAGGCAATTTTTTATATATGGAAACAAAAACAAAACACGTAAAATGATGCAATATTCATCTGCATCATATAGTCACGCAGTAGTCAGAAGCTTAATACACCTGCGTACTCAGCTTGCAAAGGACAATAAGTTTATTGGCCATGAACCAACAAAAACAGATGGTGAAAATAATATCTTACGGTTTCTTTGATATGGAATAAATGTTTCACTTTGTATAAAAAATTATGCCATATGCGCACATGCACAAAAATATTATTGCATTACCGGGTAGCTTGTGTTCACCGTACTAGATTCAAATTATCCTCTTTTAATGTTCTCGACCTTTTCTTTTTCACTATGGTAATGGAAGAAAATTCTAATCGCTCCCTTGATTTGTGCATGCTTCAATCCTATGAATGTATAGTCCATTCAAATGTTACATTTGCCACAGAGGTCACCTTGCAATTGTTAGAAGACGCAAATTTTTTTTCCTTAAAGTGTGTGGGGGGGGGGG
>JAPYZH010000603.1:0-31076 GCA_030523085.1 Meteorus colon | reverse complement strand
ATTGCGATTTGCATCGTGTGGTAAATGGTTCGTTTCAACAGGCAAAGATAATTTACTCAATGCTTGGCGAACACCTTATGGTGCCTCAATATTCCAGGTGAGCTTACAACTTGTTTTTCACAAAAGTATTTATATTTAACTTCCCGACAGGGAAAATTATTGTAATGACTCCGAATTCGAAAATCGCCATGGGCAACTCAACTCACAAGCGAGCAAAGACAACCCTACTTGTTTTTCATATGTTTTCGATAATGTTTTTTGTCCTGCCAAATTTTTATGTTCAAGTACATCACTTTATTCAGCTGCTCTTTCTTTCATTCTTTGTATTTACGTAACATGTAAGACGGTATATTTCACAAGAGAACATACATGTATACCTATTATACACGTATGTAACGTGTGCGGTATGTGCAGGTGAAGCACCCTCGCTTCTTGTGTAATAATCATGTCCTCGAGTGAGTGTTCATGTTTACATACACGTACTTGAACCCACTATGTAATTATGCGCATATACCACCGAGTCTGCTATTCTTTCTCTCTCTCTTCGTTTCATTTTT
Organism: Meteorus colon; assembly: GCA_030523085.1. Lineage (NCBI taxonomy): Eukaryota > Metazoa > Arthropoda > Insecta > Hymenoptera > Braconidae > Meteorus > Meteorus colon. The sequence goes on along the minus strand of JAPYZH010000603.1, from coordinate 30,519 downwards.
TTTCTTATATTTAAATACATTCATTTCTTACAATGAAAAAAGGAAAAAAAAGGTTATCATAATGTCTTATTCTTTCACAAACCACATTTGTATATCTTAGATTCATTCATATCATTTATTTTGATTATTTTACTGATGGAAAATTTCCAAATACTCTTATGAGTAATTATTGATTTGAACAATTGTTTTTGCGTGTGGACTTGAGTCATTCAATTATTATATCAACTATTTACACTGTGTATTTTAATTAACATCATTGGTTATTTATGTTTCTTGTTCTTTTCGGCTTTGTTCACAGTCAAAGGAATCATCGTCTGTATTGAGCTGTGACATTTCAACTGATGACAAATACATCGTTACTGGCTCGGGTGATAAGAAAGCGACAGTGTATGAAGTTATGTACTAATGAGTACAGGGAAGTCGAAGGAAAAAACAACAACAAATAACACGAAATAAATAACATAATGAAGAATTTAATTCTTGAACAAGGTCTTTTTCTCTGTTCATCAAAGAGATATTGCATTGATATAGTAAATATAAATTGTATACCCAGCTGACAACTTGTAAATAAAACAAAGGGAATGAAATAAGGGAAGAAAAAGAAAAAGAAGAGGAAGAATGATCAACGCCATGTGTTATAATTAACATTGTTGTTTGTTATTGTTGCTATAATTATTCCTGAGCAAATGCTGTGAATGAGAAAATTGGAGAATATGTGGAGGGTTTTACTCTTCTTCTCCTTAGATATTTAAAAAATTGATTGATGGAATTAGAGGGAAAAAAATTTTCGGTTAAAGGTAAAACACATTTTTTATACATGGAACATTCTTCAGCACATTTATATGTATTTATATATATATATCTATATTTGTCGTAAATATGTTCAATTGAGTGTTTATGATTATTGCGATTATGATGGAATGAATTTTAAGGAGAATCGATTTTTTTTTTCATTTCATTTTTTTTCTTTTTCAAAGAAGTCAATTGAAGAATATTCGATGGATAATTGTTATTTATGTACACATTGTATATAGATATGTTACACATACTGTCATATTTTTATACTTCCTATAACGAGAAAAAAATAATTAAATAAATGAATAGATAATGATGGAGGAAAAGTGGATAATTGAATAAATAAGTAAATAAATAACAGAGGTAGTGTTAAATGATAAATTCTCAAAGTTGTAAATATAAATAAAAATTTCACCCTTAGTATTGTATGTTCCTAAATATATATATATACAAATATAACAGAATGGTCAAGAAAAAAAAAATGATAAGTGCAGAATAAATAATAAATAAAAAGAGATTTAACAAAAAGTATTATTTTTACATTGTTTTTATCAATCATTTATCCTTTCCCAATATTCATAGCAGACACAACTTTTTGTGTAACATTATTTCATAATTCCGATATTTCCGTCATCTCCTTGTAAACAAAATGGAACCAAACTGCGATATTGATGTATAAAATGAGTAAGTATTATATAAAAACAGAAAAATACACGTTCACTCTTATACTTTACTGCATCATAAAAATTTAAACGAGAATAATTTCGACGTGATGTTTTTTCTTTATGTATACAAGATTGGATATGCGGGACTACCCGCATTGATGACGTCATCTATGTTAAGTAGAACGAGTAGATACATGTGAATCGAATTTTCCATAGCAGCGTCCAATTGAAGAAGATGAAAAAGACCCTGGGAAAAAATTTATTTTTCCATGTGCAGTAGAGTTTTGTGAAATTTAACTTTGTACAGTTTGAAAAGGAGTTTATAACCAAACTTTTCTAGAGGTTTTCTCTGTGTGATTATTTGACTGGACATCAAACCACTCTCAGATGAAGTTAAACTGCTCTCAGAAGAAAATGTTATCAGGTGTCACGCTGAAAAAATAAAAAAATTCTACAGATAAACTACACCACAAACATTCAACAATTTCATAACCTAAAACTTCTCCATGTACACCATTTCATCACGGATATATATCAATTCCTTGCCGGAAACATCTTTTCCCCATAGAAATACATGACAAACCATCAAAATCAACGATATAAAAATCCAAAATGAAACATAAAAAATATCCACATGCAATAAAATCCACCGTAACAATTTATAAAGACCAATATAAACAATAAAATCTCATAGACTGTTAACTATTAGAAATTACTTGAAAATGTATATAATAGGCGATTAAAATGGCTATGTAAATTGGCAATTTGACCACAGAGTCATGGTATCGATGACGCTGGTGGGATGAATGAAGAGAGAGTACAATATGAGTGAAATAGAGAGAGAAAGAGAAAGTGTGGGCGGAGATGGTACAGGTATATATATATACATATAGTTATATAATCTATAGGGGTTGAACACTTTGCCGCGCTGTGCCATTACCACCAGACGCGGGGCTACGCCAGTGGTAGCGGTGGTGCTGGTGGTTATCCTGATAGCAGATAGCCAGGACGGCGGTCTCGTTTGCGGTTTGACCACCATTGTGGTGCTCTCTGCCCTTACCACTATACCACACTATCCGTATAGTTGCACTCTATGCTTTATACTCTCTCTCTCTCTCTCTCTCTCTCTCCTTCTATCTGTACATACATCTATTTATGTATACATACACATATATGTGTTGCACAAGCGTCAATGTCACCTTTGGGAATTGACTCTCTATATCCTTCTATAAATTTATTCTACTTTTATATATTAAATCCCCCCCTGAAGCACTTTACATCCCTTGTTAATAAATTTCATTTCATTTGTTAAGTTACTTTTGATATTTATTTGAAGAGGTTCATGTGGAGTTAAAAATAGTTGTAAAGAGCTCTATGAAAGCAGTTGGAAATGAAAATTATTCGCATGATTTTGATTTAATGCATTGCACGATCGAAATGTTTCTTGTGGTAATTTACTTGTATGTTATAATGGATGTAGGGCACTTAGATTGATTAACTTGATTTCATTCCAACTGTGATTTATTGAAGAATTATTTTTGTTCTAATGTTTAAGATGTTGGTTATGCATGTAAAAACCTCTGTATATATATAGATATATAATTAGTATAAATCTTGGTTCATTTATTATTATTAAACATAATTTGGTTGGATTTATTTTACTTTCTGGCAGTGAATAAATTTTCATTCTCATGTCTACATCAATTAAAATGTGAAAATAAAGGAATAATGGAAAGGAAAAAAAAAATGAAATATATAAAAAGATGGAAGAGAAACTAATTTAATATCTTAAAATCTTAATGTTTAATAATGAGTTTATAAATTTGTAATTTCAACAATTTATTCGCAATTATATTAATTGAAGTAGTTATACAATATCAATGCATCTATGCCGTCTGTAGCATTGAATTAAATATAAATTGATAAAAAAACTTTTATGCATAATTCTTTACTCTAAACAGCTTTTTTTTCTTCATCATGAAAATATTTATTGTACGCATACACTGTCCCATTTTTGCCAATCTATAATTCTTTTTCTTTTTTTTTCTTTCCATCTATTATAAATGAGATATCATAAGTATGAATATTCATTTTTCTTACACTGAACATAAACAAAATGATTGAAATTATTACATTCATATTGATATATAAAATCATACACCAATCACACATATATTCATGTAAATAAACATAAATATACATGAACAGATATACAAAACGCAAGTAGCAAATACCGAAAAATATATATCAACACTAACTTTCAGTGACAGTCAATAAATTGTCTTTGAATGTGAGAAAAAATATACGAGATGAGGAACAGAACGTTGAATAATGCGCGACATGTCTTAACACGTTCTTCCGTACATACACAAACACACATATACATATATACACACACTCATATACATATCAACGCTCTCCAAATCTTTCCACAATAATCTTGAGAAGTAAATTACAAAGTTTGCAAAAGTGAGACACATAGAGAGATAGAGAAAAGGAGAGTACGTATATATATATATATAAAATATAAATACATGTATAAAGCGTGAAGAGTCATCGAGGAGGATATGTCGGAAAGCAGAAGGACAAGAAGGTAGCGACGACTATCCTGGGTGCGAAGTGCTATCTATATGAACAGTAAAGTAGTGAACAAGACTGAGTGAGCGTGTGCGCGTACGAGAAACTCACGAAAGCAAAGAAGATGGTTAGAGAGTCGATAGTAAACGAGCGAGTGAGTGAGCAAGAGCACACAATATGCCCGAATGAACAACAAAGAACCCAACACCATACTTCCCCTCAGCTCACTCTCTTCTTTCCAACATACACATACCCACATGCCCACACACACACACACATATCTATGTATATTGGCGTGCGATCCGATATATGTTTAGTCGAAACACTGGACTTTAGAATACTCGGCAATAGCGGAGAGCTCTGGGTACTCCAACGGAAAAAGATTAGCGGGAGCTGATAAATGCCCAGGACCTGACGGACCCTTAAGCGTGTCCCCTGCTCGCCGTCACCAGTTATCTAACCCTCTCTCTCGCTCTTTAAACTCCCGTTTCATTCTCTCTTTCTCATTTCCCCTCAGCATTTCCCCCCGTAGGGCACGCCACAGGAGGGTTACGACGACGATGCGGCGGTCGTCGAAGGGTCGAGGAGTGACGCGGGGTCTCCAATATTTTTTGCCCATGAAGCGACAAGGCTTTTCTCCCCTCTCTATATACATATATACATATATACATATATACATGGATAAACGTATAGATATAGGTGTATACACGTTACCACGCCATATTTGCAACGCTACGAAAAGTCCGCGCGGACTCAACATATTCATGTCTGAATGTGTTTGTTCATTGGTAGAACGTGGCTGTTCATTGGCTGTAATGTTAAAGCGTCTGGATGATTTTGAGTAAAGAGGCTGGTCTTATTTAAGAATAGAGTCTGATCATTTGACAAGTAAAGTAAGGACGCGCTACGATTGGTTGTTATTACGAGTCCGCGCGGACTCGAATGTGAATCTCACTGTGAGTGCGCTCATGTTTCTAATACAACAAAACACATACACACCACACACACACTTGGATAATGTATAGACGTATGTGCACACAGTGAGATAGAGAATAGCAGAGACAGACACACAAGAGTGAATTTCTGATGATGGTGTGTGGTGGTGGTGAATAGTGCTAGTGGGTACTGGCATAGAGCTATATTTGCCGTGCCGGCGGACGCTAAGGTCGTTGTCAGGGTGGCAAACGCCCAAATAGGGTGGTTTAACGCGATCCTCGGTGCCAGAAGAACTCACGAGCATCGCCCCATCATCTGCAGGGGCTAACGCCTCTCTTTCTCCCTCACTCTCATATACTCTCATTCTCTTCCTGTATATACATATATACATATATATAGATATATATATAAGTACTTTCACGTTGGCTGCTGTACATCTACTTCCCTATCGTGCGTTCATCTTTGCCGTATATCCCACCCTGTCACTCTTCCACCCAATACTTTATACCCTTTTTTATTTATTTATATATTTATTTATTTATTTACTTATTGCTTTCTTTTGTTTAGAAAGTATCTTTGCATTTTGCATAGATGAACAATGACGAATAGATGGACGAATAGTCTAAAGTACTTTGCATCAAGCAGAAAACAAGCCACGAAGGTACATTTGTAGGATGTATTTATGTATATTTAAACGTGTGTTGGTGTGCTTAAGTATGTAAGAATTCACTCATGTATATCTTAATCAATGAGTGTAAGACGAATACTTGTATGTTTATATAGTTGTATGTATATATAAATGTGTGGTATAGATAATAAAAAGCACATTTGATTATATCATAGTTGACGTTGAGCAATATATTCAAAAGGATGTCAATAACATCACTCTCCTATTTCCACTTAATCTACTACGCACTAATAAAGTATTATGATGCATTCAAAGGTTAATAGAACCACTTGACATTATTTATATATACACATATACACATATATATATATATATATATATATATATGTATATATATTTATATGTCTTTGTTTATTTATCAAATATTATTGGCATATATTTTCTTAATGAAAAATCGATTTTCATAACGTGTCATAATTTTATTTAATTATTTAACATACAAAAAGATCTCGTCAACAAATAAAATTTGATGGATGTTGAGGGGTGGGTGGGTGGGAGGAAAGGAAAAAAAAAAAACTTAATATCAGTGAGGAGATGGAAAAAATAAAGGAGACAAATACGCGAGAAACATGAACAAAAATATTTTTATGTCGAAAAATACAAATATGCTGTTTTGAATTATATATTAAAGAATAAATAACAATAAAAAATGATAAAAAAGGAGGAGAAAAAAAATAGTGGGTGGGAAATTGGGAGGATTGTGAAGAGTAGGGGAAAGAGATGTACGGTGCAGTGAGCGAAACGTTCGCTGTTTTATTATGCAAAAGCTCTGGTGGCAGCTGGGTCGTTCCGTGGAGGTGTACCGTTTCCTCCCTGCCCATTTTTGCTTTGCAGGAGGGAAAAGGAAGGGTGCGCTGTGCCCGCCACCACTGCCAACATCACAAAGAGGGTGGCGATATGGTGAGTGGTGTGCAGAAGGGAGAGGATAAAAAGGTAGAAAAAGGGGGGAAACACCCACCCAACGTCCTCGAATCACGTAAATACGGGCAGCCATTTTGCGATAAACTTTTTTCGGGGTAACGGGGAAAAGTGTAGTGTGGTACATGGGTGGATGGGATGAGGAATTGTATGAGAGTGTAAGTGCGACAGAGGAAAACAGAGAGAAAGACAGAAAGTGGGAGAATATAAAAGGGAGGGAAATGGAATGAGCATACCGACGAGTGACGTAGAAACTGTGAGAGGCGCCGAGGTCGAAGGGGCCAAGAGGGAATGAGGAGAAAAAGTTTAGCCGCGGTCACAGATGGCGCTGTGCATATATATGTGTGTGTAGGCAGGAACCAACACGAACAGACACATTATATATGTATAAAGAGTATACGTTCTTTTGTTTCTCTTCTTTCTCTTTTTTGCTCGCGTATATTCCTGCACTATGATCTCCAATGGGCAACGTTCAAGAGCCCAAACGCGAAAACGAGAAAGGGAGAGAAAGAGTGCGACAATTTTTTTCACTGCACGAGTTTCGTTGTCATAAATATGTGCATATATATATATTCACATTCGTGACGCAGGAGACGAAACAGAAAAAAAACAACAAAAAAACAAAAAAAAACAAAACAAAAATGATGAGTTCGTCGTATAGCAAAAGAGATGATCCAGAACAACCCGGAACACTGGTGAAAAAGGGTCAGACGAAAAGAGAGAAAGACTTTACTCGCGCCCCTCTTGTCTCTGCACTTCCCCTATGTATACACACTGAGCCAGGCAAATATATATATATGCTTCACTTAATATATACGGCTGCATCCACAGAGCTCCTCTGCTACGATATTTTTTTTTCTACTCTTCATTCTCGTCATTATTCGTTGTTCGTTGAATTCCCATCGGAAACGCACAAAAATGTGTGAATATACACCACACACTGATGCCCAATTTATTTTTATTTTTATTTTTTAATCGCGCACTATTATGTGAATGTATTCTCGGTATTGTACCTGTATACACATGCGAACAAAAATATAAAATGGAAGAAAAGAAGGAAGGATGAAAAAAAAAAGGAGGGAGATGAAGAAATGGAGTATAAGTATGTGTATGAAAAGCCTCAAATCGCTCTTTGTATATGTGTATATGTATATAGACATTTATTATTGGTTGTCGTTGTGTGTGTCCCCCTTCTGGAACGACATGCCCCAGGTAGACGACAACTCAGGCATTTCAAACCTATCAACTTCATTGAGTTTATATGGCGTTGACTCGTGGCAAAGAACTTCCGGCGATTATTTCACGATGAAACGTGTATTTCAAATACAGAGGGGTGAACACACTCAAATATATATATATATATATATGTGTAAATGCATATATCCTTCATTGAACGATCGTTCAGGCTCTAGTGAACAAACAGATTGCATAACTCTGCCCTTATATATATATTCTATAATGCCTGTATAATAGATATTTATATATTCTTTACATGTATCATTTTAATCATCAGCAGAACCAAAAAATAATAAAGTGTCAATTATTTTGCCATTGCGACACCATATATAACAACATAAACACACCACGAAAAAACAACTCGACAAATTGTAACGGAATAAAAATCGAGTTCTGCGAATTATCATCAATGAACTAAATGAAAATGGCACAGGATTCGAATTATGGCAATGAAAAAAAAAAAAATTCAACCATAACTCAAGACAATTTTTTTTTTATCAACATCGGTGTATCGAGGCACCTGCCGAAATTTCGTCGATTAATAATAGATATATATACAAAGATACTACGTAAAAAGATGCCGGTAGAGTCATATCGATTGCTGTGGAATTTTTAGCTCTGTCGGTAACTTTGCCATTTAAATTATCGACTGGGTATTATTAATTCAAGACGAATGGGTGGAAGAGAGATAGTGCTTACGTATCGTGTATGAGTGCGACTAGTACTATCAAACATCTATTCGTATACAAATATTTTTGTGAATAGCAAATACAAGAAAAAAAAAAGTTCTTGGAATTGTGAAGAAAAAGAAAATGTAACATCTTGCATTTGAAATACAATGTTTATATAATTGTAATAATATGGAGAACATATATGTACAGTCTCACATATATATACATATATATAGATACGTTATGAGACCGCTTTGTTGACTATGACATATATCATACTTCAAACAACCCTGACACTAAGTAGTATTTGCCTTCTGGGCATATATGGAATTCAACTCGTAAATAATCACTGTTGAAGTTTCAGTATTATTTATCTATGGTATTTACAAGCTCATATTCCCCAAGCTTATCTATTTCTCTTCCTCTTTCTCCCTCATGTCTACGCCCATGTAAATATTAATTTGCCAAGCGGATCAAAGTTCGTCAGGTTTTCATCAAAGTGATAAGGATACAACGTGGTATGTATTGCTGCAATATCTACACATAAATTGTAGAAACCACGCATTTACATATATACATATGTAGTTTATAGTATATACTAAGAATCCTTCGACGATTATATTATTGAAATACACCCAACTATACATATGCCATTTGTAAATACATGTACACCCACATCTAAACTGTATACCTAATATATGCCCATGTAAATTCCTCAAACCCTTCTTATTGCTCACTCTACCCATATTCACACAACATCCACTAATATTTTATCGTCCATGATCTTTTTTTCCCGACCCTTCCCCACAAATTCATAATACAAATTGTACAAAGAAATGTATACAACAATTAGATTTTTTTTTACCCGAGAATAAATAATCTACTATCAAGAACCATCAAGAAACATAAATGGCAAATTAATATTGCTCTTTTAATATTTTCTCATTATTATTTCTCCTTTTCTCCCCTCATCAACAGTTCAAATGAACTTTATGCATCATTTATTATATATATATATATAAAAATAAACAAGAAAAATGATCAATGGAATGATTCGAATATAAGAATAGGTCTTTATATATCGATAGAGGGGGTGTTGCGGAAATATAGGAAAAGGAGCTTTGGTGAAATAAATGTCTGTGCTTGTTTGTGCCTGTGTAAGGGCAAAAGAGAGACGCGTTCCAATAAACATATACCCATACACACATATGTATATATAAGTCGAGGTAAGTTGAGAGCATCGGTGCGGTTAGCTGGACGAACCGCCTCGACTAGTTCATTTCTCTTTCTTTCTCAACACAAACCGCATCATTTCTCTCTTCTCCTCTTTCTCATTCCATCGCCATTCCACCACTTTCTATGTACCTTCTACCTCTACCAACCAACCAACCTCATCCCTTTATATCTTTCCTTATACTCCCGTTGCTTTAGCGTTTGCGCCCGCGCGCCAAATGTATATATATGTTACTCCGCTTCATTCGCTTGCTCGTTCTCTCCATCAGACCAAAGCGTTCGCTCGTCGCTTCCTCCTTCTTCTTTCCCGTCTTACCCCGCCTCATCTACCCCCTCTTCACCCTCGTGCGCTACTATCGGCGAACATCGAGCACCCACGACACGTATCCACCGACGAATACGAGAGAACCAACACGCAAACCGGCTGCGGCGACAGTGGCGGTAGCTCCGCATAACCGCAGTCGACCAAGCACAACCGAAAGCTTCGCTAACACTCTCATGCTCGCACTCTCCTTTTCTCTCTTCCTTTTACATACATACACACATATATATATATATATATTCCCTTCCCGCCCATCCGTTATACACCCCACTCTCTTATACCGCGTATATTCGTTGCTGCGCAATCGCGCCTTTGTCCCGTACAAAAGAAATAAGACGAATGCAAAAAGAAAAAAAGAAACCAAAAATAAATAAAACACGAAATATATATGAGAGAGAAGGAAAAAAATAATAATAATGACAATAATGATAAAAATGGAGGGAAGAAAAAAAAGGGGAAAATAATAAAAGAGGAAGAAGTGCGTCCTCTTGTCGACGATGCGAGTCTATGATAAAGAAAATAATAAAAACAACCAAGACAAGAGAAACGGGGAAAAAAGTGTACACGCCTTTTGCAAAATAGAGTTTACTCTCTCCCTCGTTTTATATATGATGAGGGTAAAAGTGAGAGGGGTTGATTGGATATGTGTGCGAGGGCGGGAAAAATAAAACAGTGTAGAAGAACAGAAAATAAATAAGTGATACATCGAAAATGGACAAATAGTGAAATAAAAAAGACGAAAGGAAACAAAACATAAATACATACAGAGGTAGAATAATACATATATATATATATATATATATGTGATGAATATGAGCGAGGTGAAAATACAACCTGAAAGATTCACACTCGTGCGCGTCGACAAACGTTTTTGGAGGCACGTTTGCGTATGTGTATACATGTGAGTATATATATATCGAGAATTTATAACACGCATTTGACGTGTGCAGAGGGAAAGAGGAATAAAACGAGTGTGAATGGTGTAAAATCTACGCGTCTATTCTATACACTGTAAATTGTATACTTGGGAATTTCTCACGACTTTTATTTCAATCTTGATGTAAATACCATTTTCCTCTTCACCACACACTCGTTAACATTATCGATATGTATGTATATATACCTCAACTATATATACATCATCATATATATGATGCCATTTTTTTTTTCTTCCACAAGAACCACGACAATGAGGTTATCTAATTCTTCTTGGATTAAGGGTTGAAAGGAAGGTATTGAATGTGGAGAAAGTAGGGGGAAAAAGAGCCCACACTATATTTTATAACAAACGCAAGAAGAAAACGATAAGCGCGTGAGAGGGGCCATATAAAGAGGGAGTAAAAGAAAAAAATGAAAGAAAAAGAGAGAAAAAAAAATGAAAGAGAGAAAGAGGCGAAACCAGGTAATAGGATCGACATTTCGTTATGTTACTTTTTCCATTCTCATCCCCCTTCACCCCTACTCATCCCCCTTCACATGTCTGGACTACACTGGATTGGATATACCCACGCTATAGCCTGAAGATGCGCGTCCTTCTTTTTTTTCTTCCCTTCTATATCTCCTGCTCACTCTCACTCTCTTTATACATAAGTCTTATTTATCCCTCTCACCTTTTATTTTTTTTTGTCTTCTTCTTGTTGTTTTTTTTCTCGTCTTTTTTTTCTCTTCGTTGGGATATAGTGTGTCCTCGGTCGCTCTCTTGGTGGGTCCCTGTTTTTTCCTCATGTAGCCCCCTATTTTTCATGTTTCGATGCGGCTTCACGTAGCACCTTCATTCCAGTGGGGCGTTGTGCAGCCGCCGAACACACGAGGTCCGCGCGGACTCAACGTTCAACTGTCGACTACGAAAATTTCACCACTTGCAAGAATAGACGAGCTCCAATTGGTTGATCGTGCTCGGTTCATTCTCCTCTTTGCGCATCTACATTGCATGACGAAAACGTTTCTGTTGGTTAAGCGCTGTGTGCTATTGGTTAAGAGAGTGAATGGTGGATTGTGATTGGTTGAAGGCGGCATACGATCCGCGTGGAGTTTCTTTATGAGCAAGCGGGGACGATAGTGGCAATCAAGTATAAGAAACTGCTTGGGACTGTACGTAGCGTAATATACACACAGACAGAGACGGTACAGAATACCCCATGGCATATATACACACTCACACAGCCAACCATAACGAATGAGTATATATCTCGCAAAACCTCCTCGCACACACAGTCTGTGCATACACTGCGGCGCACACACTTTACCAGTGTGAACAGAGAGATCCTATCCTCCACTCTCATTCGCTATCTATTCGTATTGTCTCATGCGCTCCCTTTGCTTATTTCTCTTTCTATCTTTCTTCCTTCCACTTATATCGCATTCGTCTTTGTGTATTTCGTACTCTATTTCCCTCACTTTCGCGCTCACGCTATCGCTTTCTCTCTTTCTCTAGCAATATCTTTGCAATGGGTGAGTCGTCGTCGTCGTCGTCGTCGTCGTCATCAACAGAGACGAGTAGGGGTTGGAAAAACGGGGTGAAAGCGCGCCATATTTGTGGTGGTGTGGAAAGTGAGGGAAATCTTGAACGCCTTGGGAATAAGAGACGGCGAAATATATACGGTATGAGAGGGTGAGAGAGATAACATGCGTTACTTTCCACCGGATTCCAGTGAATATCCCTCCAGTGACTATCATTCTTTCTTCCGGATATCATATAAAAAAAAAATATAATATGAAATAAAAATGATAACAGTCAAAGGAATAACAATGGAAACATGGTGGAATGATTTTGTAAATTTTAATGTGAATTATTGGAAATTTATTGTGAATAATGAAGTTGATTATGGAATATTGTCCATCAAAGTCTCGTTAATAATTTTTATGATTTTTTCATTTTATTCATATGTACAATGAAAATGTGTCGGTTATTTGTAAATAAAACGATTCTTTCTCAAACAATATCAAATGTTTAAATTAAAATGATCGATTCTCATTTTGCGATAAAAACAAAAAAAAACCACCATTTCAATAAATAAAATTTTTTATTTCACGACTATTAACTGTTTCCAATTTTTCTTCAATTGATATTCAAGCTCTTCCCTCCAATTAGTAAATTTTTCCCAATAATCGCGCAATATCAATTACTAAAAGACCCAATGTACATAAATAAATTGGAAAAAAGTATGGAATTCCAAACGAAAAAATTGAAATAAAAAAATGAAAAGACACAATTCATTTCATACATCAAATTATCCAATATTATTTTCAATATAAACAATAAAATCTATTGCAATAGGAAACAACTCGACAATTGTTGCCCAACTCACGAACAACTGTTCAATTTACAAGCATCTCTAAATGTAACAAAAAAAAAAAAACAAACAAACAAACACCATACCCTTCATTAATAGATGAAACACAAATGCCAAAATTTACCTTTATACTTTCATTTTTCCAATCACTTGGTTCATTAATATAATTTTTTATCAAAATTCTTATTCCTCCATCGGTTTACATTCATTATCATACAGTAGATAGAATAATATGCAGCGTGTGGACTACGGAATTGACAATGGTTGCTTATACATGTGCTCATTCAATCATATGTTACATTATAATATCTTTCACGTCGTCGAAAAAGATAAGCTAAATAAAGCCAAGTCACGTAAAGGTGACCATCAACGTTGTTCGCGCGGACATGTATTTATATATACACATATATAAATGTATGTGAATATATATATATATATATATATATATAGCCGCCAATGCTTATCTGGCTTCAATTAGGCCGACGTGTCGTGATTTCCCGTGCTCTCGCGCCCTTCGGGTCATTCACGTAACTAATCGCAATAATTGTAAAGGAGCTATCGCTCCGCTTAATGTGTCGGGCGAATGGTCCGTACTTCGGTGGTGGCGCGGTGTGTGTGGTAGAGAAACCGTGCTGGTGTGTGCTGGCTGGCGACGGCCGAAGTAGCGGTGGTGGATAGATTGTAGTGGGGGAAATCAGGCACGGCGCGCCTGAACGGGACGTAACGGACGAGGACGAGGTAGAGCCGAGCTCACTTTGCCCCTTGGCTTGTCGAGCAGTTACGGCTCCGAGAGTTGTGTGTGCACTTCGGCCATATAATAGTGGTAGAATGGCGTAGAGTGGGGGATACAGTCTCTCGTACTCATCCTACCCCTCACTCTTTTCACAAACCGTCACCATCGTCAGTCGCTCGAAAGCTCTTGTGGAACGTACATCGCGTTACTCCATTTGTCTATTTCTGTTTCGCTCTGTGAAATATCACGAATTATTCAGTGGTGCATTTTTCTATTTATTATTTTATTCAAAAGTGAGTTCTAACAAGTGAATAAATAAGACAAGAAATATTTATATAAATAATAGTTTCAAACATACATTTTAACATTTTAATTGGATTTTTGAATAACAGAGAGAAATTTTAATTGCTATTAGTCTTTGTGGATTATCATTTTTGCTATTCTTTTCATTCATTTTTGTCACGATATTCACCACGTGCATACGACCAAAAAAAATCTTTCGGTATTTAAATAAAATAAATGCATATATATATATATATATAAACACATACAACCACACAGACACACACGTGCATATATACAAGGGTATACAAGGGAATATAAAAATCGATGGCAATACACCGTAAAGTCACGCGCTTGTGTGTTTTGCATCCGTTAAAAAAAATCACCACGATGAATAATAAATGAATGCACAAAGAAAGGAGCAAAAAAAAAAGTTATTCAAATTTGTGTGTGTATTGGAAAATTCAACGAATTTAGATTGAATCATTAAAATTTTCCAATACGAGATAATTTTATAAATTCATTTGTTTTCACTTTTATTACTATTATTACAATACAACTATTGTTATTATTCGGGGAGTACATTTTCAAACGATAATCGAACAAGGTCGCGGAAGTGAGCGTCTCTCGTTGTCTCACTTGCTCGCATCACGCTACGCAATTGCTCTCTCGCTCAACTGAACACTCTACATTACCGACTGTGTCCACGCCGTATCTTGTGCATCACCAAATATATATATTATTCTTCACAATTTCACTTACATGAGAGCACACTTACACACAGTGAACAGTATAATACTGTGAATAAATTCGAGAAATTGTTTTTTTTTTTCCTTCCAGTGTGCGTCATTTCATTCAAATATATCGGAATTTACAGGACACGTATTCATATGTGTCCAATAACAAAACAATTTGTGTAAACGAATATATACATATATATCTACACACTGATTCGAAGCCATGAGATGCAAAATAAACAAGAGTGCGGTGGTTAGATTGATGGGTTAGTGTGAAATTTTTCGTGTTAACCGGACTCTTTTTTTTTTTTGTTCCATCTATTTTTTTTTTCTACTCATTTTTTTCTCGTTCTTTTTTGAACATACTTAACGTACCATAACGGAGACGCTCCGACGCCTCGTGCACATTTTTACACATGGTGTGAGTGTGTCTGTGTGTGTGTTGGTGTTACGAGAAATGTAGTGATGAGTAAAAAATAAATAAAAAAATATATAAATATAGAGAAAAATAGAGAAATAAATAAAAGTATGCACATTGCCATCGTATCACTCGTCGTTAATTTTGTGTGATTATATGTTTGTTGATTGTTTAAGTTTATTCGTTCATTATTTCTTGTTTTTATTTTTATTTATTGGTGTTTTTTTTATTCTTTTTATTTTAGTATTGTCAATTGTGTACATGTGAGAATTTCGAGGAGAGAAGAAAAATCAAAAAAAAAAATTGTGCTTTTGTGCATTTATAAATGTGTGCACCGTTAGTGAGAACGAAATGGTTGACATAGTGGGTTTGTTGTGAGAGTGCCGCTGATAAGCGACACAAAAGGATTTATATATATATATATATATTGTCAAAGTAACGACACGCAGAAGTCGTCAGCTCATCGGTTGGCAACGCGGCACTGAGATGTATCCAAGTGCTGGAATAAATGCCGCTGCAGTTGCTGCGGCTGCCGCCGCTCGACATCCGGTAAGTTATTATTATTACGGATGAAAAAGGAAAAGTTGGTGGTTTTTTTCTTTTCTTTTTTTTTTTTTTGGAATGAAGGATAAGATATAATTTCTACCACGAGTGTGTGAATATATATAGAGCAGTTTATTATGTCATTATGTCGTATTTATTTGCTCTTAGTTTTTGTGCAGTTTAATAGTGAGAGAAAAATTTGTTTTAAGTGAATTCTGTTGGATTTTAGTTTCATTTTGGGGAGGGATTAATGCTTGGGCATATTATTAGATTCTTTTTTTTTTAGTCGGGTAAACTTGTTTGTGATTTGAACACTTTGTATATTATTTATAATGGCGTTTTTTTTTCTTTTTCTTTGCGTTTTGTGATGATGTTGGTTTTTTGTATTTTATTGGTTTTGACGTGATATTTTATGGGTTTTATGGCGTTTCAGGTCTCCACACACGACGGTTTAATGTGTGGAGAATGTATTTTGTCGTTTTTATGAAATGATTTTATAGTGGTTGGTATTTTAAAAATTGTTGATAGAAAGAAATAGATGTTTTTTATTTTTTAGTTCTTTGAGGCGATTTTTAATATTTGTTCATGTGATATGTGTTTATAGATTGATTTTTCTGCGGTATTTTTGTTCTTGTTTGTGATAGATTAATTTTTTTATTTATTTATTGATAATGATTTGAGATTTTGATTTTATTTATGGAGAAACATTGTCGTTTTTGTCTGATGGTTGCGTTGTTGAATTAATGATAAGTTTGAGTTAGTTAGAATGACATTTTAGTTGTTTGTGACGAACGATAATTTTATCATTCGTCATGTGTTTCACTTTGAGAGATGAATTATGCTGAATGATGTTTAATAGTTGATGATGATCTGGAGATTTAGAACGGAAATCAATGATGGATATTGGGATGTTGGCGTGGAGAGTTGAGAGCTAAATGAAGAACATGGTTCACTTCAATTCTAGAATAATTGATCTTGTGATGAATATTAGATATGCTAGATGGATTTTTGTATGTCAGATTAGATTTTGGTTATAAATATTTAAGAAGATTGTCTATCCCGAGAGAATATTATACTCGTGAAGATTTTACTTCCAATAACTATAAATATATTTTTGAATTAATAATTCAAATCACATTTGCCATACAGTTGGTACTCAATTACTAGTCGATATCAATTTCTCGTAATATTGCCGTTCTAGAAATATGGGGGATGAAAATATCAATCACAGTGTGCTGGATTGAAATAATATATTTGGATGAGAATTAAAATAAACTCTCCGTGAATCAAAATTTTCTATAACTCTTAGAAATCATTTTTCGTTATTAATACTTATGAAATAATTTATTTTAACCTAAAAATAATTTTTTAGACGACATTTTAATTATAATAATTCAATGCTCAGATCATTTTTCTTTCTCATTTCACATCAAACGATTTTACTAATTCAATAATCATCTCATCCACTTGAAAAAAAAAACATCCCAAACAAAACATTTATCATTTTATCATCACAAAATTTTCACATATTATTATATAAACATTCAAATATCAAAGCTCAATTTTTCTAAAAATACTATGAAAAATATCACAACGACACAATTTTAACATCATCAGTCTATAAATAATAAAAAAAAGCGGCTAAACGACTTGCATTTTAAAAATAAATAGCAACTCTTTCTTTTTTTAGTTCTTCCTTTTCTTTTTCCTTTGTCTTTTCATCTACAATTTCATCTACAATGATAAGCACATACTAGAAAAACATCAGAGACGACGACACAAGGTCAATTTACAGATCAGTGAACATCAAACCACTATATATCCCTCGTTGCACACATAGACTAAAACGTGAATAGACAAGTATATACACATGCACACACGTGTCGATATGTCTCAAATCTCGAGGCCGTGTCATTGATTCATGAGTGGTTGGTTTGAAAGCGAGGGAGGGTGCGATTCGAAACCAAACACGTGTGTATACTGTATATATATCTGAGTATGTAAGTGTTAGTGTATTTCTGTATGTCTGTATGTCCTCTGTGTGCGTTTGTTCACATAACGGACGCAGCACGGGGGATTGAGAGAGATAGATATAGAGAGATAAACACAGGGGGAGAGACACGTGTCTCACAGCTCGTCACCGTATCGGCACTCCATTGAGTGCTTTGCGACCCTACCATTGTCATTATACTGTACATTTAATGTATGCTCCAAGCTTCGAGTATTCTGTATCAAAATTAGCACAAACACATTGATGTACATCGTAGATTCATCATTGAACTATTACACGACACTCACATGAGCAATTTTAATTCAATCAATGTTGTGATATTATTTATTAGTTTGGTTTGTGAGGTATATTTATTTTTTATATTTTTTCAATGTTGAGAGCTTTGTGATGAAGAGGTTTAAGGTAATTAGTTTGAGGGTTATTTTTTTTTATGTTTCGTTTTGGGATTTGAAAAATTTTAGTTTTGAGGGTTGTTGTGGATTTTTGGTGATTATATTTGATTTAGTTTTGTTATTTTTTGTGAATTTACAGGAATTCAGTCGTTGTGGATTTTAAGGGATGACTATTGTTAAATTGTCTGGGGAATCATTCATTTGTATGGAAATGATAATTTTATTGTTGATAATGTGTTTTACTTTGGTAAATCATTGAAATGTGGTGGTAAATTTTTAGTAGCTGATTATTTTGATGGTTTTGTAGGGTGGATTTGATGAATATGTAAATGATGTTTTATTATAGGGGATTTTGAAATTAGTTTATTTTAATTTGACATTTTTCGGCTTGACGAGATTGATTTTGGCATATTTTTGTTTGTATTTAAAGTTCGGGGAGATTGAGAAGTTAATTCAATTGATGAAAAGTATTTTAGGGTTTTAATAAATTTATCATTGGAAATGATGAGGGGAAATTCAATTTAGAGGGTTTTTTTTTGTACATTTGAGTGTTTGAACTTTAAGAGAAATTAGGACAATAAATTAATTATTTTATTACGTTGGGTAATGGAGTTTCTCATTTAAAATTATCTGGTGTTAATAAATGTCAATGTGTATTATGAATAAAGATGTTGAATTGATTTTTGCTTTAAATAAAATAGACAACTTTAGAACGTTTTAACTTCATGTTTGATATTTTTTAGAATATTTATTTATTCATATTTATATAGAGGAAAAAATACATTGCTGGTTTTGTAATTAATAATTCGATGTTTGAATTTAGTTTTGAAATATATTTTGAGCAGTAAAGTTGTAATGAGATGAAAAATATTATGAATAATTACTAACAACATGAAAGTAAATTATTAACTATGTAGTAATATTTTTTCATTTTCTTATTTTAATGTAACAAATTATGCAAAGATACTTTTTTATTACCACTGACACGATGTTCGTTTTTTTTTATACATTTACAATTTTTTATATTTACTCTGAATGAATTTACATTAATATAAACTTCTCAACATTTTTTTTATTCAACTCATTATTTCTAATTAATCATCAACTAATAAAAAATTTGAAGAAAAGAACAAAAATCCACCACTAAATGTTTTTATATAGAAAAATAAAATGTCAATACAACAAAATTTTATTCCATTCAAATGACAACATTGAATGCACAAAATCACAAAATAAAACATTATTTAGCTTATTTCATTGTTATACAAGTAAAAAAGAGTGAAGAAGAAAATATATATGTATATATATATTCACTAGCAACGAATAAATATTATTTTTTATTATTTCATCACTTAATACATGAACATAAAAATTGTGTTGAGCGAAAAGGGTGTGACGAGGGCAAAATAAGTGAGCGAGAAAAAAACATCAGTGAGATGACAGTAAATAAAAAAAGATAGAAATAAAGAGAGTAGAAGTGAGACAAAAAGAAAAACGAGAATAATAAAAATAAAAAGAAGTTTTAAATAGATATTTTCATGGTAGACAGTCGTAAACTTACAAGTTGATTTATGACTATTCCGGGCGACCAAGCAGCAACTTGACTTATACAGCAAATTCGTTCTACCGGATGTTAGTGTGTTGATAGAACATGGTATGGGCCATGAAGTGTCGTCGTAAAAAAAAAAACAGAGAAAAAAAATAGCAGCAGCAGCAGCAGCAAAAAAAAGGTGGAAGAGAAAAAAAAAAGAGCCGCAGGACGCGTCACGGTATCGTTGATGCGAAGGGTCGATTGGACAGTGTCAATTGGAATTATGTATGGCTAAAAGAGAGAGGGCGAGAAAAAGAGAATGGTGAAATATATAAATATGTGCGTGGGTATATGTGTATATGTATATAAAGGCGCGCAACCCCTGGTATATAATTCTCCCCCAATATTGGTCGGTGGGACGACACAATGGGCAGAGGGATATATTCGAAAACTGCTGGGATTGCGTGCATACAACAGTTAAGTAGGTGTACGAGTATTAGTTGGCTATTACGACCCCTATATCGCGCCCGTCCGCCTTTTACTCTGTCGTATTTCGTATATACGTTTATCGTATACGTAAACTTCACTATGGTATGCTGTGTGGTGTTATATGTTTTCGTATGTTTCATCTTCTTTCCTTTTCAACCATTTTCGCTACTCACTTAGTTGCTTATATCCCCCCCTCTTGTGTGATTGTGAATTTGTTTGTTGAGCGTGTTTGAACTTGTTTCTCTGTCTTTTCTGTGTGAATGTGTGTGGCGCTATACTGCTTATAATTCCTTCGTGGCTTGGGTAAATATTAACACTTTTAATCTACCAATTAAAAAAACCCCAGACTAATGCGCTTTCAAATATACGGATGTTGATGAAATATAAATACATAGCAGATGTTTGGTGGATATATTTTTTTTTCTTTTAGGTTTATTTATTTTTTATTTTTTTTGTTTTCTTTCTCATTTTTGTTGGGTTAATTTTTGCACGAGGCTTTGTTGAGAAGGGAGAAGGTTTGCGAGAACGTTAAGTGAGCAAATTAAAATATTGAGAGGAAAAAAAATTTGTGTAGGGGAAGATTAATGCGTGTCCGGTGTGAGAGAGAATTTATTTTATGTCGTTGTGTATTTGGAGGGTCTTTTTTTTCTGTGTGAGGTTGGATTTTGACTTTTTGTGTTGGGATATGTAAGATGAGAGGATCGAGGATTTTGGATTGTGAAACGTTTTTCATATTTTTTTTTTATTTTTCGGTAGTAATTGAGAGTGAGTTGGGTTGAGTTAGTTGAGAATTGATTTGATGAAAGGTTTTGTTTTCATTGGAAAAATTGGAAATACAAATTTTTTAGGTTATGGTTGTGGAATTAATATTTAAATTATTATTTTTTTTCCATATAATTATTTAAACATTTATAATTTGATAACTGGGAGTTTATATAAAATAAAGTGATTTAATATTGATTAATAACACAATTATTTGTCTTTTTATAAAAATCAATTCTACAAAAATAAATTAAATAAATAATTAAACTAAATGTATATTAAATGTTAAATAAGATAAGAAAGCAGAATTTATTTTTATAGATAAAGCAAGCAGTGAGGTGAAAAGCCCATAAAATAAATACAGAAAGAAAAAAACAATTAATCCCATATCTCACTTTTATTTTTTTTTTTTCTCAATCTCATAAATATTTCCGATTCATTAAGTATAGAATTGCGAACGTGTGTATATAATCTATCGACATAGCATGTATACAAATACATAGATTACGTATGAAACGGTGATAATACAGTTGAAGAAGAGAAAGGGAGAAAAAAAGAGAATGAGAGAGAGAGAGAGAGAGAGGGAAATTGTAAGAATAAAGAGATATAGATATAAATACATTGGGTATAGATAGGCGAGAGTGAAAAGGGATGTTACTGCCAAACCGAGCAAAACTAAGTGTCTACCTCAATTCTCTTGATGGTAAGAAGAATAGGGGGATTTTAGGGGTTGTAGTGTGAGAGGGGTGAACGGACGATATAACGAGATCCCACATCTCTACTTCTCTTTACTTTCCCCTCTGTCGCAAAATAATCCAAAGAGTGGACAACAATGGGCCACACGAAACGACCCTTCGAGTCAGTGAAACGTATTACTCGACCCTGAGGGTACCGTAAATTGGTCCACTGCGCCAGGGATAAAGGGACTTTTCTACTTTCACCCCATCAACTTCTCTCTTGTTGGTTGGTTCGGTCTGTTTTTACCCTCCTACATGTCGTCGTTCTCGTCCCTGTCATATAATACTTACTCTCTTATTTCTCTTTTCACAATGTCAGTTTGTCTCTTTTCTCATGCTACTCATACTCTGCTATATTTATGTCTTTTATATATATATGCACACACACACACACATTGGTTTGGGCTATATACAATCACTATCACCAGAGTCTGTTTACTTTCTTGCTGAGAGTGCGGACGTTGCTCACTCGAGATTTTATTTTGAGATATCTTCAGCTCTTTTGCGCTTACTTTTTTTTTTCTACTTTATTTCTTCGTGTTGGATATTTTATTTGCACTATTGGTCTTTCGTTTTTTTCATTGTAGTTTTAGTTGTTCTGTATTATTGTTTGTATCTATGTGGCATTTATTCTTTAATCTACCCCTGGATTGTAGGGGGATTTTTTTTTTCTGGTTCTTTTTTCTTTGTTCAATGTCAATTTTTAAAGTGAGGAAGGGGATTTTTTTTTTTTTTGTTGAGAGATAAGGTTTGAGAGTGTTGGAACAATTTAGCAAACGTCATGTGGCTTTAAAGTTATGGATGGTTGCGTTTGGGGGAAGAATTGGGAGGGGATAGTGGTGTAGTGTTTATGGGTTTGAGTAATGTTGTGCGATTTATTTTCTTTTTGGTGTGAAAAGATTGGGTAAGGTTAGGAATTGTATTTATGAGATTGGTTGACTTTGAATTTTTGATTGGTTATTTGGTTGGGAGGGGGAATTGTTGATGAATTTTTAAGGGGCTATTTTAAAGGGTAGTTTTAGAATTTTGTAGAGAATTTTTTTGAGATATTCAAAATTTTGTGCTGTCGTTTACTGGTTTATTTTGTATGAAAAATTTTGATGCAAAAGTTGAATGTAGAAATTAATTTTGTTTGGGTATTAGATTATTACACAAAACATTAGTTGTCTGCATTATTTCTTTTGGTTTCATTTCTTGCAATTTTGTGGTATTGATGTTGATGTATAATTGATAGAATATCGTCAATGTAACAATTAATTTATCAGAATCGATATGTTTATAAATTAACAATAGGATTCTGATTTACTTGTTACAACACAATGCAGACATTTGATTTTGGATTTTTCATGAAATTTCGTTTTGTATTGATCGGAATTTTATTTTGCAATGTTCCAGACGTCATCACATTTTTCTTCTTGTTCATTATTTCATGTTGTTTAATTATTTCTTTTGTACAAAATCATTTTTCAAATACTCATTTTATATATCAATAAAAAAGTATTTTTATTTTAACAATTTTTGATGCTATTGTGTCTACTATTTGTAAGTCTACAATTTGTATTCAAAATTTGAAAACAGTATTTTTAAATGCTTTGAAAAAAAAATATTAAATTTAAATGAATGGAGAATTTTTATTTTTCATTATAAATTAAATTCTACATTTTTGATACTTCAACTGTATAATCTTAAATCACAGTATTTATATCTTTATCTTGTTTTACTTTTCTTATTCTTCTTTTGTTGTGAATAGATGATGAATTGGTAACGTAAAAGAGGAAAAAAAAAAAGGTTGTGGATATAGACCTGGAAAAAAAATGTCCAATGACAAAATCGGGTTTGTACAAGTAATTATCGAAAAATAATTGCGTTCTAATCGGTTGTTTAATCTTATGAAAAAAAAAGACCATAAGAAAAAGGGGCCGGGCCTGATACGATCATTTTTCTCCGATCCTTCACAATGGGGCGCCAATAAAATAACTTTTAAGACGTCGGCTTTGCCTCATAAGATATAAATGGGTAATTACTATGGCGTCTGTACAATCTAATCGTTCTGATCCCTGGCGTTTATGATAGTGCGAAGAAGTTTTATATGATATTTCTAATTTATTATTATTATTATTTATTGGTGTTGCCTTTTTTTTTTCTTTGTTTATCCCAAGCATGACTAATGGTTGAAGGCATCTCAATGTTGGGGATAGAATGGGTTTATGAAAGCCAGTTGTTATTAAATCTTAATATCTTTGTGTGTAATCAATATTTTTTTGGTTGGTTTTTTTTATATTGTTATTAAAATTTAAGCGATTATCTTTAAGATGAGACTAAGAACAAAGGAATATGAGCATTTGTTGCTGAACTATGATTTTTTGAAAAATAAAAATGAAAAGTTTGGTTTTATACGATACGACATTTCTTCATAGATTTGTTCATTTAGTTTAAAAATTTGTTGATAAGGCGATAAATATGTAGATACAAAATTTTATTCTTCTCCTTTATTGTGAGAAAGAGTTGAATATTCATCATAATTTCACTAGAATTTTTTAAGACAGATAACTTCACTCGTTAATATCTTCATAATCGTTTGCACTTGACAATTTTTCCATTTCTCTTTTCTAATTTATTTTTTATCCTTTGTCAGAGTATTTCACATATCGTGTTGAGTTTGTAGTGAATTGTTGGACAATAAAACGTAGTCTTTTGTGAAAGTGTAACATAACCACAAAGAAAAAGAAAAAAAACCCCCCAGTAAGGATATGAGAATTAATATGAAATATATGAATATTTTAAACCCTACAATTTGGCCCCAAAAGCTAAAGGAAATGAAGAGAAAAAAAAATAGAAAATAAATAAAGAAAGGAATAAATCCGATGACCGCGATCTTTATGAGAATGATTTACTTCTCATATATTTGCTAATTCTTCACTGGTACAGAAGAAGTTTTTTCTTTTATTTATTTATTTTTTTTCCCTGTTCTTTCTGCCTCTTTCTTCTCCCTGGGGCGAATACGTGTGTGGTTAAACTGGTTTTATGCACTACTATATTTTCTGTAAATGTAAATGTACTGGATGTGTGTCTGTGTGTAGAGAGAGAATAAAGGAAAGAAGACGAAATAAAAAGAGAAAAAAAAAAAAAAGGGAAAGAAGTGTGTGGAAACATGAGGCATAAAACTGGGATGTTCAGCTAAATTAACATGAGAACACGTGTGTAAACAGTGGCCCCTGAGGGGTCAACGACGACGACTACGACGACGAAGATCGAGGGGAGATACGGAGATAGTTAATTACTCGTTCTCTCTCCCGTGTGATGGTGTAAATTTCGGTTGGGATGAGGAGAATTGCGATGGCTAAAGTGCAAAAGGGGTTGTATGATGCTTCCCTACCGTTTACAATTTGTGCAAGAAATTGTCGAGTGGAGATAGACATTGAATTTATTTTATTTTAATGTGTACATTGACTTGGCTGAAATTGATGTTTGTTATTTTATTTTTTTTTTTTATATTTAGTATTTGTTTTGCTTTTCTTCTTCTTATTTCTTCTTCGTTGTTGTTTGTTTCTTTTTTTGTTGTCGATGTTTTGTATGGAGAAGAATTTAGTAGAGTATTTTATATGATAGTACTACTTAACATATATTTATTTTTATTGTTAGATAGTTTGAATAATTGAGAAAAATAAATTAAAATTTTCATGGATTTTTATTATTAATTGATCTATGATATTTCCCAATCAATTCGGATTAGAGAAAATGTTGATATTTGGTTTTTTTTTATGTTTAAAATTTTTGAACAATATCTTATTCATTTTGGTTTTAATTATTTCAATATTTTTTTCTTCTGCTTTCAGGGTCCACCACAGCCTGGACAACCATTCAAATTTACAGTCATCGACTCATGTGATCGAATCAAGGAAGAATTCAATTTTCTACAAGCACAGTATCACAAGTAAGTAGTTAAATAAATATTAATTTATTTATTTATTTGAAAAGCAATAATAAATAGATGAATAAATAATTGTTCATCTCGTCAAAATTATTTTATTCAGTTTTCAGATAATTCTAATTTAATTCAAATTCAATCACTCAATATTTATAATGTTATTTATCATCGACATTATTATCATTATTATCAATATTTTCTGTTTAGAATTTCATTATAAATAATGAAATAATGACGCGATTATTATTAAAAATTGATGATAAAAAATGTAAAATATGAAAAGTGGAATTTTTGTTCACAGATTGAATATTAAATTCCTTTTTATTCTCCATTTATTTCTACAATTCATACTGAAAACTTGTACATCGGAATATAATTTTACAAATACACACACATACAAATATACATCCCTCCCTTTTACCCATACACAAAAGCTCACACACAAAAGTGTATGGCGAAGAAAAATAAAGAATGAAGAATGAAGAAATAATAAATCAATGTTGCCAGCGACTTAATTCAACAAGTAACACCCCAAATAAAATAAAGAAAAAAATAGAACTAGTGATCCAACCAGCCAAAACAAACCATAGAATTCAATAATAATAAATACATGAATGTAATAAAATAATAATCGACGTATTGACCCCTCTAAATAGGAGTTAAAAAAGAAAATGGGAAAGAAAGAAAAGAATTAAGGGGCGATAATAGTAGAGAGGGGAAAATAACTAAATTTGACACTTTCAATATCTCCCATGCACTCACGTTACAGCACTCAAATAAATATATATATATAGAACCCCATAACCAATTTAGTGAAAATATCAGCGATATATTATTGCGTACTGAACAAGCATCATAGTCCAACGTTTTGTACATATATACTTTTTTTTTTCTTTTTTTTTCTTCTTCTCGTTCCCCATTTTTCACTATTTCATTTTACTATGGTTATTATTTTTGTTCCACCCCTTGCCGGTTATGGTGACAAAGAAAGGGCGGGTAACATGGTTGGAGATAAAAAAAATAAATATATATATATATTATATTGAGTGGAAGTAGGGTGGAAGAGAAAAGGGAGGGCGATAGGAGAGGTGGTAGGGAAGAGACAAAAACGTGTCGTTTGCCGTCGGATAGTGGATGCGATGGAGCAATCATAACCCTCTGGCCGTCTGCCGATCGAACGCACGTATTTACCCAACAGAAGTTACGCACATGTGTGTGTGTGTGTGTGTGTGTTTGTGTGGGTTGTGTATGCGATATAGGAGGCGCTTGTGTACGCATTTATGTGTACAATATAGCCTGGGGATTGTCTGCAACTGCTATATATGTATTATAGGTTATGTATGGATAAATGTATATGTGAAAACTCGGCTAAATGATCCAGAGCTCTGTATTAAATTCAGACATCGTTTTCATTTTCCCCTGCCATCTCCTCCTACCGTTAGAAACGAGCAAACCTGCTGACATAACCGTCATGCTCGTCATCTCTCTCGCATATAAAACTCTCTGTGTGTGTGTTTATGTGAGTGTTTGTATTTGTCGGATATGTGGAAATGAATGTGTTGTGTTATAGGGGCAATTTATTTTTCCCTACACGCCTGTTATTCCGCCATCGTGATAACATACAATTTTATAGTTTATTCGTTTCAACGATCATCGTATAAACATTTCATGATAAATCATCAATTATTTAATAGTTTTTTGATAGGGTGATGAGGGAGGATGGTGGAGTTTAAAGAAGGGTAGGAGTTTCGATGGGATTCTTTTTTTTTATTTAGGAGTTTTGTTTGTTTGTTGAGGTTTGTTTGAGAGATGTTGATGTCTGATGGTTGAGATTGTTTTTTTTTTCTTATATTTTTTTGGGGGGGTGTGAGAGATTTAATGAGGAATTATTGAAGGGATGATATTGTTTTGTTATTTTTGGGGGGGGGGGGGGGATGTGGGTTGTGTTTGATTGAAATGAAAGTGCAAGTGAATTTTAATTCTTCGATGTTTTTGGTAGAATTAATTTTATTGAGGTTAGTTTTTTTGGGGGTGGTTCCAAATAATTATTAGAATATTGAACTGATTTGGAATATTTTTTATTGAGGTATTGACGATGTCAGAAATTTTTTTTTTTTGGTAAATTAGTTATTATATTTTTAATTGTTGGTGTGAACACAGATGAAACAAATTTTATGACGTAGATTTTATTTTAGTTGTGGTTTTAATTATTGTTGAATATTTAGTGTCAATGAAAGTGAATATTAATTTAATGTTTAATAATTGAAGGGTTTTTGATTGGCAATTAGGGGAAGAGAGGTGATTTTAAATTGTGTATTCTGAGAATGGACATTAAAAAATTAATTCTTCATTAGTATTTTGATTTTTGAGTATTATTTTACTGAATTAACAAGTGGTGCAGTTATAAAATTTGTTTTATTGTTATCAGTATTTTTTTAATGATGAATAATAAGAAATATCTTCGTTTTGTTGATTTAATTGAGTTCATTTCGAATAACGACAACGAATTATGTTGTGTCATGGAAATATTTTAAATAATAAGCAGGTCATATTGATACAATCAAAAGTTTTTTTTTATTGTCATTCTACTTTTGCTTTTCTTTCGAGTATGGATCGAGGAAAGAAAGGAAAATTGTAAAATATCTGTGTGAAATTATTCCCCAAAAAATTACATAATTTTAATTAAAAAAATAATTTTAATATTGACTGAGTGTCAAAAGTAATTTGAATTATAAATTATAATTAAAATATTTGTTACAAAGAATAAAATCGAGCATTGTTGGAAATTAATTAAAATATATTTTTCTCATTTCAACGATGAAGGGAATAGAAAATGAAAAGAAAAAAGACAAAACAAAACGTCGGAGTGTTTTCTAAATGACCCACTTGAGTTATTTTTAATGTTGAATACATTCACATTATTCTATGGGGAGATATTAAGTGCGATAGAATTAATTTATGCTTCTTCGTGTTCCCACAGCTTCGTTTATTCGTGTCAGACAAATATAAATAAGCCAAAAAAAAATGAAAAATATAAAATGGAAAATTGAAGTGAAATTCAAAAGAATAACTAAATAATAACGAAAAAAATTACAAATATTAATAATGTTTTTATTGCCTATACAGCCTTAAAATGGAGTGCGAGAAACTGGCCGGTGAAAAAATTGAGATACAGAGACATTACGTGATGGTAAGCCACACCCGTGTACAAAATCAACAAAACAATATTTATATCGAATGACAGATATAAAATATAATCCAACACACCAACGCAAACAAATTACACAAAAAAAAATTACAGTTCTTGTTTCTTGTTTAATTTATTTACAATTTTTTCTTTTCTTTTTATTCGTTCTGTTGTCTCTGTTTTTTCTCTACATTTACTGCAATTTAATTGAAACAAATTTTTGAAAATAGAAAATAAATTTTTTTATTGATATTTAATAAAAGAAATGTTAAATTAATCATTGAACGAATGTAAATGTAAAAAAAAGTTGTTATACTTTTAATTCAACATAGAAACGAGTAACTGTAAAATACACAACATAATTCATTAACAATAAAAAAGGGAAAATAATAATTAATATAAAATCATTCATCATCTCACAACATGTTATCATTATTTTTTCATGTCTGCCACTATTGCACATTTTAATTATTGTATTTGGTTTTTTTTTCCCCCTTTTCTTTTCTTTTCTTTTCTTTTTGTCTTCATTAATATATAAAGAAGGAGAAAGGTGAATAATAAATAGATAAATCAAAACCGCACGTAATTATTAATGAATTAACAAGAAAAGTAAGATAAAAATAAATGAAATGAATTTTTAATCTTACATTACACTTTATATTGAATGCACGTTATGGCAAGAGAGAAAAATAAAACCGGTATAAAAATTTGTGTCGGGAGTGGGGAATTTTGTATGTATATGTGTGTATGCGTGTATGTATTGTATTTATATATATGTGTGTATTGTGAATACACGCGCAGAATATTTACCTGATATAAACTTGCAAATTTGTATATGTAATGGGACGAAATATTCCAATCATGAATGTCGATTTGTGCTGTCGTAAATCGGCAGTGAGAAAAGGCAAAACATGATGTGCATTTATATATACTTGTATACATATATATAGAATGGGGAGACAAAGGGGAGAAATGAGAATGGATGAGAGAGAGAGAGATGAAAGGAAAAGGGTGAGTGTGAGGGGTGAAAGAGAGAGACATGTGTATTAATTATAACCTGCACGACATCGGCCGCTATGACGATCATTATTGATATTTCCTGCGGCTGCACTAATTGTATGTTTAACGGCTTGCTCTGAACATATATGTATAGATGTTCGTGTGTGTCTGTGTATGTTTGTGTGTAAATATGAATGTACAGATGTGAATATAACTATATAGAGAGTAAGATTTTTACCCTTTGATTTTTATCTTCAAGTTGGAACGAAGAGAAAAATGATAATTATTGTGGAAGTTGTTTGACGACTCATAAGTGAGATGAAGGTATTTGGGATGGAGGAATTAATTGAAGATAGAAGAGAATTGATTTAAGTGGAAGAGGGCTGATGAATATGTAGAGGATTTTTATTCGGGGGTGTTTTTTTTTTTTGTTTAG
>JAPYZH010000602.1:0-31096 GCA_030523085.1 Meteorus colon | reverse complement strand
ATTACCACCAGTCGATAAAGTAGTCAAGAGTAGAACCACTTACCATCATGCCCGGCCGGTAAAACAGAAGTGATTTAGAACCCGCCTAACCTATCTACTAATAAAATTCCTCTTTTGGAACTTCCCAATTCTATTTTTTTTTTTGTATAGTTTAATATGTAACTCGTCTGACCGAATATATATTCGTATTTCTTGAATGCCCTGACTCACAGCCATTTTATTTGAGTGTCACCAACAACAGAAAGATCACAGAAGATAACGGATTATCTTTCAGCTTCTCTCGAGTGCTGTCGGTCGATGAATACGAAGAGGATTGTATCAAATAACACAATGATATGAGGTATTTTGTTACGGAAAATAAAAACGATAAATTCCTGGATTCGATAGAGAATATTTCTTCTTCCAACGACAATGTGCTATCATTCTGAAAAAAAGTCTCGACAATTTAATATGAAAACATTGATAAAATTCTAACAATCATTTGATCAAACAATAAATCATTTGACGCATAAACCTAGAATATTTCAATACTAAATTACGTTCTGGTATAGTCGCGCTTTATAAATTACGATAAAAATGGAAGAACAGTATCTCGATAACTTAACCATATGCAAAGAAAAATGGAACAAAAAGTTCCTTAAAAAATAAGGTGGCATGAGATAGGACAAAGTTGACCAGGAAGGAATTTCCTTTTGCACAAGAGAAAGGATTTTCCTCATGCAACATAGTCAATACAGGTGGTATGCTGTTACTCATGAGTTTACGCTCGATGAACTGGAACAACATCTGGCTGAAATTTCTACGCAATGTCGTGGAAAACTAAAACTTACATCAATTTTCTTTGGGGTATGCATAAGAGAGCTATAAATCATCGTTCAAATTTGTCTGTCATTTTCAGAAATTATAATATTCATTTATTGTTCATCAAATTCTTATAAAATCATTTGTTAAACTACATTGTGATGACAGTACTTTCGCTAATTTTTACTGCGATTCTTTAAGAGCTATAAAGCCTCAGCTCCATACTCGCTCATAATAGAAATGGCTGTATAAGAAGATTTCAATACATTTTTTTCATGCTGTAAATCTTCTTAACCAATGTTGAAAAGAGTTCCTGTTCAATAATGCAGGAGAATGTATGGTGGGTTTCATAAAAAAAAAAAAAGTTTCCTTTGTGCGTTAATGGAGGTGGATATTGCTATCCATAGTGATTACGCTTCTCACTTTTGCGAATATACCTGAAAAATTCCGTTTCGTGCACTCTCGCGTGGTTGAGTCATAAAAAAATTTCACATTGGACCAAGAAAAAACAACAAACCAAAAGACTACTCATCTTCAGAAAATCACGTTGATATTTTTACGAAAATAGAATTTTGTCTTTCACAACGTATAAAGCAGAATTGTTTGGTTACAATCAAATGCTACAGAGATTTTATACGAAGGGTATGAAATTTTACGAGAGTTTGCTCGTTCAATGTTAGACATAAAACACCATTTGTCAAAGAAAATGATTAATTGTAGAATCAAAAATATTTTATTCATAAAATCTAATCTAATTCTTCAATAAGCCCATATTTCTAGGTTATTGTTTTGCATACACCTGAGGAAAAAAAAATTATCCTCAGCAATAAAGACTTGTAAATATCAATGGAAAGAAACGTATCACATAATGACAATTTAAATTAAGTTTTATTGTGAATTGAAAGACTTGCAAGAATTAATTCCTATCATAACCTGAATGAGATATGAAATCCTTCATATTTTCTTCGTGGTTAATGATGATTAGCTGTGATCACTATAATCACCACCATCATCATCATCAGCATAGATTAAGTGATTGATATCATCACCAGAAACAATATCACACCCATGATAAATGTAAAAATTCTCACATATCCCACGAATCCCACTTGCAATGTAAAATAAATTAATTTGTATTTTAAACTTTATTTTTTATTCCTCGCTCAAAAATTCTGATACTGTTGTGTCATGTGCCACAGCTTTCCCTAACACATTCGCTTTATCATCTTGCTCATCTCTGTCCAGACATTTATAAAATGCAGCAATGTATATTAGATCATCAAGTGAAATACATCATTACAATTATTTATGGTTAGAAATAAAAATTTCTCCCATCAATCCTTACCCATTCACTCCTATCAAAGTTAATTATTTTTAACTACAATCAGAATAATTATAAATTTGAATGATTTCCATTGATGTTACACGGGCCAGAGTATCAACCCCCAATTATCATTCGTGTCGTTATACCAATTAGCAGATTACCAGAACCAATGTGAATTAAAATTAAAATTATAAAATTATACTTTCAGCGATAAAAAAAACACATTTCAAAATATGTGAAATGAAAGTCGACAGAGCTTTGATAACTAATTTGAATCATAATTAATTGAACTCTCAAATGGATGAACTATCATCACAACATTCCAATATTCGTAATGAAAATATAATAAAACGTTTGAATATCATCAACAAATCCCGATCAGTCCGAAAAATAATCCAAAGTTCATTTTAATTTCTTAGGCCAACGAAATTGGGTTAGAGTTTTTCAACTGTATTCGTATTTCTCCCTGTGGGAGTTTTGTATATATTTCATTGTTTGTATATATCTATATACATCTACATTTTATTTCTTCACAAGATTACAACAACGTTTCTCACCCTCATGGCAGGCTCCACGAGACGTGCTAGCAAGTAACAGTCGAAGAAATAAATGACGACTTTTGTCCTGGATAGATTTGCGAAAACGATGGCGGATGGGGGTGAAAAGAAGAAAGATATATATGAACATATATACGATTACTATTATATATCTATATATAGTGAAGCATGACAAATGATCTGTATGCCTTAGGCAGGACGTTATGCCAGACGCACGGGGCACGACGTCACCCATTTTTACTCTCGCTCGCACCGCCTGTCGCCCGCAGTTCATTTAACAATTCCGACGTTTTTTTTTTCCTCTTTCCGTATTTTCTTTCTTTTCTCTCCACCACTCGCGTTATCCCCTACGTTCTCAAAACCTATAGTGACACAAAATTTTTTTCATTCAACCCAACTACAACTGAAAAAATATTTTTTCGTGTTGCATTTTGAAAGGAAAAAATTATGTGTTCGTTAAAATTTCATATATGAAAATGGATACAATAAGCGAAAGAGGAAGTACCGTAAAAAAATTCACACGGATGTTCATGTTACGCTGTGAAAATAAAAAAATGGATGAGGTCATTTTTGCTAAAGCAGAACAACCAACATTTCAAAACGCACTGAACTTTTGTTCATGTTGGTAAAGGAACATCTTTAGAGGCTGATAATTTCATCAGGAAAAAGTTTTATTAAACTTGTTTAGAATTATTTTATTTGAGCTCATCTGATTTCTTCCATATTTTGTAAATTTCCATTTTGTCTACCGATATTTTTTCATTTTGTTCATATGAAAATTCAGACTTCTATGAGAGATACAATGTAATTCACACTGAAAATTGCCAATTCGAAATGTTCTGGCGGTCACACTAAATTATAATTCCCTAAAAGGAAGAAAAAAGTTTTATCAAGTCTCATTTTCATTAATTAATACGCTGATTTTTTCTTTCACTTTGCCTCGAAATTGTGAGAATATGACGTCCATCTTGTATAATGAACAATCTTTCTATGGTTTCAATATCCGTCATAAAATTTCTTGTTGGATTTCCCAGGAATATATTCAGCTTGTTGTGTCTGTAACTTTTCCAATAATTTTCATCATGTAGGACAATTAGCAGGCAAAAATAATAAAGTGTCTCCCAATTTCCATAATGACGCGTTCACTCAATACTTGATTTAACAGAGCGTGAGTATTCCCAAAATCATTCAAGCAAAATGAAAGAACATAATATACACATTATATAAAAAAAAATAAAAATTAATTTAGGAAAGGGAAAAAAGTTATGCATGGTATATGAGACGACAATTTTTTTCCCTCGACATCTTTCTCACTTTTATTTGTCACGTCCGTGGATAATTAACGGTGTGAATTATTCCCGGTGGCAGTGTGCGCGCGCGAACGAAACGGCCACGGGAAACACCAGCAAAAGCGAGAAGAGACTCCCTGAGGAGTTTATACCCCCCTTGGTATATGAGTTTATTTTTCGCACATATACACTCATATACACCACACCGGCGTGGAAAGCAATATTTCCTCTGCATTATCGTTTATAACATCTCACATAGTTTGCGTGCTCGATAAACACACCCTTGTCACCCCTAAAACTAAAATGGAGAAATAAAAATTACCAAAAAAAAAAAAAATAATAATAAATAAATAAAAACAGCAGTGGAACCAAACAAAACAACCCTCATAAATAAACGCTCATGATAAAACCAACGTGACCAATTGCAAAATTTTCTTCATAAATGTTTTTTTTTCTTTCTCTTTTTTATCATTCTCCCGAAGTAATAAAAAGATCGACAAAATAATATGAATAATTCAAACAATTTTTTCTTATCATTTGCGAACAATCATTTTCACCCTTTTTGGTATACCTACCATTACAGGTACTTGCATTTCAATATACATTCAAGGGTTAAAGTGAACGATAGATATTTCACAGGCATTTGTGAGAATAGTCGAAATAAAATAAAGAAATGAAAAAAAAAAAGAAGGATAAAAAAGAAGAAGTCGGAGGAGCTGAAAATAGAAGTGAAAAATTTTTTTTTCTCACCATCTTTTTCGTTCTCAGTCGTATCCTTCGTACGCTTTTCACCCCTTTTGCCAGCATATTTTATTCATACTGCTTTGCATGTACAAATATGTACGTGCAAAGGGAACGGGCGCACCTTCTTTTTCCACGAAAGACTCCTTCACCATATATATAATAAAAAAAAATATATATATACATACATACATAGCGTTTTCAACTATTCCAAAATGTATACGTGGAATATATATATTTATTATGAATAACTATTCCAAACTTGGCAATTGAATAGGCGGTGATTTCTCACATCATCATTGCTTCATACCTCATAAAAAAAAACGAATGAGAAAAAAAAATTTCTCGACAAAAATATTTGAAGAACATAAAAAAAAATAATAAAATAAAAATCACCAACATTAATATTGATAAATACATCCAACAAATATAATCCTCGTATTGTTTCAAATATGTATATAGATACATAAGATAACTTTCGTCCGCCATTCATCGTCGTCGGTTTATAGTTCCTCGACTTTGCTGGTGACGCTTCCATAAATAACGTCCGAAATAGCGTGTCCACTGGTCCCACGCGCCAATAAATCTAGATATAACCCCTTTGAGAAAGGGATAAAATAAAGTTATGGCCAGTTCATGCACCGATACTCCGTTCAGATTTTTATCCTAGTGCCCATTTCTTCTTCTTTTTTTTTCCTCACTTACTTAAATCAACATACATGTTTATATACCATCCTCAACCCTTCATTCTCACTTCTCTACTACCTGCATCATTTAGTTTCCGCTGAGATGTATTATTACTTTGGCGAAAGCTAACTCAACTCCGTACGGTAAACCCAGGCACGCAACTTCATCATAAATGTATATGGGGAAAGCAAATGCATATTGAATGATGAGTTAGTATATGAAAAGTATGTTATTCTTCACTCTTCTCCCCTTTCACCTTCCAATAATATCAGAGAAATTACCTAACACGTATACAACAGTAATTACTGTAGTTTGTAGATACATACCAATGTACATATTCTGATTTGAACTTATTAGTGTATAGAATATATACCGTGCAAATGTTCTACACATTTAATTCGTCTCGTATGAGATAAAATTACCATAGGTGATTTAATACAATTGTGTTAGTAATAATAATTCTGATTGGTAAAAGTGAAATTAAGCAGTACGAATATTGTTACTGTTGATTAAACTGGATGTAATATATCAAAATTAAATTTTCTTTAGTAATGAAACGTAATGTAATTAAAAGTAGAATAACTGACCTGGACGATAAAGATTTTTCTCATGTTTTGATTGCCTTGCATTTATTTGTTTATTCATCATTGTTTAACAACAAAGTTCTTAGCTAAAATTTCAAATCAACACATTAACTCAGGTTGAACAATTGTATATTAATTGGAAAGAAAATGGATTCAAAAGCAACAAAAAGGTAGCAAACATTTAACTTATTCATAGAAGCAGCAGAAATTGATGTGCATTGGGGAAAGGATTTGTTGAATATGGGTATATATTCTTTTTTATCTGTATTTTCCGTTTCATTATCATAAACCTGTAAGTTGATTTTAGTATACCTCATTATTGAAGGATGTAAAAACTGTTTATTATTCAATAATATTAATTATACAAAAAACGTTTCGATTCCACCAGATTTACACCATCAATGTTGATCATTTGAAAACACCCAATTAATTTTCAATTTATGGTAAGTTCATACGTTGAAAATAGATATTTACTCATATTGGATCAATGAATTAACTATAGATACCAGATATCAGATGTTATATATTAGATATTAATTGATAATTAGTAATTTTCCAATTTTCAATAGTTAACAGTTGATATAATTACTATTTTCCTGAATGAACGAATAAAACCACACTAATTTCAATTAATTTCTTTGATATTAATGATTAAGAGAATTATAATCGAAATGATTCTTCATCGAGTAGCAATTAATTGTTCAATCCTGAATAAAATCCACAATTCATCTTCAATATGTTAGATCTTATGAAAGATACATATTTCGTTGGACACTGCATTTTCTTGATGGTTTATTTATAGAAGATTGAACTTGGCACATGATACAATTTTCACAAGGTTTATTGAGCATATGAAAGTCCAAATGGATAAGAATAATCAGTTAAGTAGCTAAAACTAGAAGATAAAAGTAATCAAAACAAAAAGTTTAACGTCTATTTACCACCCTACAAGTTGGACGAACGAGAAAAATTGCATTCAGTAAGTATAAGAAAGAATGTATTAAACATGATTTGTTTTTTTTTTTACATGTTATTTTGTTTTCATTGCTGTTTTATATGATGGTAATGCAGATGATGAGTTGACTGTTGGAGAGGCGTTGCGTGGAAAATTGTCTCGAATTCTAGTTAGCGACAGATCGTGAGGCGAAGCTTGTTGTGCGCGAGTGGCGAAAGGAAAAGAGAAGAAAAGAAATGAGAGAAAAAAAAATGAGTAAAAGGAAGAGAAACTTGAAAACTCTCATGAAAACTTGGGGGATGGTCGACGTCCTACAGAAACTTTTGTCCACGGTTAATCTCTTCCGGCGAAGGAGGAATATACCTTAGGCTCTTGAGTCGAAGGAGCGTTTGTTTCAAAAAGCAGGTGAAAAAAAAGTTCGGTAGAATGTAAGTTGTGTCTCGACATGAAATCGATATTTCAAAAACTTTCTTGCAACATTTAAACACGTTATACCATTATATTTATCGTTATGTATGAATGTAATCCAATTAATATTGATGAATCCATGAGGATGAAATAATAATTGTTTTCAATTATAATGTAAAACATGGCGAAATTTCCTTTGATGGTTGCATAATATATCCAAACATACACATATAGAAGACATAAATTCATCGAGAGTGAGCTTTTGAATTAAGCGCAGGGTGCAACTACTACATAAATTCATTTAGCTCTTGCAACCCGAATGTATATACGCTTTCTATCTCGGTGGAAACCTCACTCAAACGCGAGCAAGAGAACGACCAGGATCGATGTCCTCGTGTGTGGAGCTTGCAATCAGGAACAAGCCGATCTGTGGCTGACCTCGCATTGCACACGAGAAATTCGAGAAGCCAATGTGATGAACAGAGTGCTTTGGCAGTTTATTCTATAGATCACTTCATTTCCTAAATTATATTCATATTATTTTATAACTTAATTATTCAACAACGTCTAACAAATAATTACAATTTTCAGTCACTGATTTCCATTAAATGCAATTATAACACCAACAATATTCTTGTTTAATTGAAAAATGGAACAATTAATTAAAACAAGTTGTGGTGGACATGAAATTGATTCACTCAACATTTTCCACACTCAACCAGATACCATCACTGCTATCATATTAAACCAAGCACATGTACTTGTACTAAAATATTAACACTCATAGTATTCTGCTAAAACTGTGTCGCACCATTATCCTCTTGCATAACATTAGCTGGTAAATATTTCGCCTTTCGCTCTTAACATTTTAAATTTCAAAAAATATCAGGAATACTATTACATATATGTAATACATTGAACTATTTATCAATGTTAGAGAAAATATTAAAACATGTGAACATATTCTAATTGGCAATTTGATTCGATTAGGAACATTGAAGAGATAGAGGTTATATGAACACAGTGATAATGATAATTGTTATGGACCTTTGATTCAGGATGTGTGCGACATTTGCTCGTTGCCCATCACACCGGACAACGCTCATTGACGTGTCACATATGTGAACATAGGTGTATAACACTGGTTTGAGTACACATTGCAGAAACAGCAGGATCATCAATCGCATCGATAGACAATTTCCCAGTAAGCGACTTGGCAATATGTAATTTACCCATAAGCCTCTTCATGTGCTGAATGTCGATCAATATCGTTATTTACGAGTGTCGGGATATGTATAACATGTATGCTAAATCCCCCAGGTGATGTGATTTAGAATGTAGGAGACGAGGAATGTGTTAGACGCTTTGGTACACCTACTATACGTCTATTCATCACCTCTTGCTTCATTTGTTTTCATGATCTATATACAACACTGCTATCATATCACTCGATACATAAACACCAATTAGGATTTAATCATCTTGTACAGAGGAATTTTGTATTCCTTATTTTACATGGGATGCTGTTATGATTATAGGATTGAATTTCATTGGTGTGGAAGTCACATGAATCACAAGTTTAAAAAAATATATAGCCAGAATATTTCAAACTTTGAAAGTTAAATTGTTATCTGGGACTTTGATTGGCTGCCAATTTCGTCTGCCAATTATTCTATGATTTATTTGCTGCTTCAATTATCACTTCACGTATTTGTGTTCAACATGAATATGGAATTTACGATGTCTGTAAACATTGTCATTCAATCGATTATTTAGAGTTGAAATTACTGTTTCGGATGAAGTTTGAAGTAGTTTTGACATGTGATGATTGATTTATTTGTTATTGGATGTTATTTCGAATGGTTATTATTTTGAAAAATAAATTAGGATAGCAGACTCAGTTCTATTGATGAATTAAGTCTTGATAAAGTCGTTGACATTTGAGAAGTAGAAATACTTCTAGAGCCGTATTATATATGTTTATATGAATTTCCTACAATTTTCGATGATGATAATCAATAAAAATTATTTATAGATATGATTGATGAATTAAGGTCTCCAATTTTATATTGCACATTGACGAATTGTTCAAAATGTTATTGAACATGAATGGTCCAATAAATTTTCAACTTATTTAGTTCGAACATTGATGTAACAAAAGAATAATTCTGAGAAATTATTCTTCTCACATAAATAGTCAGTGATAGATGTGGTTTAATCTTTGGATTGGTCATAGTGTGCAAGCACATTTCAACTCGGTTTAAGTTTCAGTATCAAAACATCGTTATGAAAGTTTAATAAGCGGTGGAAAGTTGTGAAATATTCAGTGAGAGAACATTTTTCCTTTGTGCAAATGAATGAGACACTTATAAAAAGCCATCAGTGAAATGACAATCATAAATTTGCAAGCGTCATCTATTTGCTCAAGTTTATTTTTTATGACATATTTTGTTGTCATGTAATTTGATATTTGTCAGTTTATATGGAAATGTATAGACACAGACAATATTTTGTGTAATAACTAATTTCAAAATTCATCAGAATGATTTATTTTGAAGAGGGATAAACTCTAGAAATAGTCTTAATGCTCACGACTTAGACAAGCATACGACAAAAATTTTTCACATTCAAAGTTTTTACTTTCTCCTATTGGTAACAGACAAATTGCTCAAAATTTCTTCATATTTACTTACAACAAATATGAAGTACACTTAATTAATAAATAATAAATTCATTGAATAAAAATGAACAATAATTCATATTTGATCTTGACTTATTCCTTAAGTTAACTCAATTTTTTGTTTCACTTCATCAAAATCTCTACGAAATGTTCCACTTAGAAATAATAAACTAAAAAATTCATTTGAAAATCTACAATTCATATGACACAACAGGTTGTCCCATGCTGCTCTTTGTGCGTTCATAACATATCCAAAGTGAGTTTGTCCACAAATATCAACGACCAATCACAAACATAAAAAAGTATCCTCAAAGTTTGCGATATGCACTTTCTAAAAATGGGCAAAGTACCAAAAAAAAAAAAATTCAATGAGATTTCGACCAAAACAAACTCCTCATAATGATAAAAACAACTTCACATATTAATATTAAAACATTGTTGCACACAATATATTTATCTACAATCACCTATCGAATATTCGTTTGAATTATCATCAAATTTCAATAGACCACATCATTTCCTTTTGATGACATCACTACATATGTAATTAATTCATTGAACTAATCCAATCAATGGAATGGAAATAAATAATTTTATTTGCAAATGATTTAATTAAACTTCCAACGTCTCACTAGGTATACATATAGTCTGGGATTAGTAACAGAGTACGTGGGCTGTTTGCCAGTGTACAGAGACTATTGGATGCAGCCAACGTGCCGACAGGCAAAGACACCGATACTACAGACAAGGAAAATTGTAAATATATATATATATATATATATATATATATATAGGTGAAGTGACTGAACGGAAGCAGGAGAGAGCAGGAAAGAAGAAAGAGAGATGAAACTTCTTCTGGACTCCCCGCGTTGAGGTTGACGCGGATGAGCCGAAAACGTATAACTCTGCGTCTATGTCGTGCGAGTACCCAAAATCCGCGGCAGCATAGGAGAGGAAATGTGAAAGTGGGAGAGGACGGATGAACGAAAAGAGAGGAAGACGAGAGTTGAGGGTACGCCGAGAATTGAATGCGTTTCAAGGGATTCCCCGAGACCGGCACGACGCTTTTTCCATGCAATATGTGCCAGACTCAGCACAATCTTCTTTTTTTTCTTTTTCCTGGTTTGCATTTGATTTTTATTTTTTATGTCTTTTTAGTTTATTATTATTATTATTATTATTATTATTATTATTATTATTTACTTCTTTTTTTTTTTGATTGCCCACTCTTATACCCTCTCAACGTGTTTCTGTTGGTTTTTAGTGTTTTTTTTTTATTTTTTCGTCATGCCGTGACTGAGGCAACCGTCGCCCAATGAAAAGACCTTTGCAAAAGAGATCCTTCGAATTCATCCAATGTGTATATATGTATATATACACGAATATTTATTCCTGGTGTATTTACACTGTGAACGGCTCGCTTTCTGATAATGCCAAGGTAAAAGACAAGTAAAATGAAAGATGGATGAAAAAAATGTATGTGAGGATGTATACAAAATTTCTTGAGCCACGTGAAAAGATATAAAAGCGTTGGAAAGACATTTTACTTGAAGTAAAAGTGTGAGCGTCAAAAGTCTTCACCTTCACGTAAATACATCCCTCTTTTATGTGTGTTTGTTTTATTTCCCCTTTTTTTTTCTTTTCTTTTTTTTTGTGATGAATAAAGGTAAATATGACGAAGGAACGTGTCAAGGATGAACACTCACATATTTCCAGTCAGTACACGCAGAAATAGAGTGAGATGTAAAGAGTGGAAGAGAGTGAGAGACTGAGTACCTTTGCATGGCAGTGCTTCTTCATATATTGAGAGAGTAGAACTGGAAACAGAACGGCAAAGCTCATTAGCGGTAACAGGCAGCCGAGCGAGAGAGGAAGCTCGTTATCCGTAGATACACAAACCCTGCATGCGTCTACTTTCGTAATTCAGTTGCCCTCCCCTCCCTTTCTTCCGTTTTTTTTTTATCATTTTTTTCCCTCTTTTATTCATCGCTCTCCTCCCTGACTATTCAGTCTGTCGACGACCCATTC
The DNA here is from genome assembly GCA_030523085.1 of Meteorus colon. Taxonomy (NCBI): domain Eukaryota; kingdom Metazoa; phylum Arthropoda; class Insecta; order Hymenoptera; family Braconidae; genus Meteorus; species Meteorus colon. The sequence goes on along the minus strand of JAPYZH010000602.1, from coordinate 19,042 downwards.
TCCTGTGTTTTTTCCCCTTCGCATTCTTCGGCAAGTTAAATGTCCAAGAGAAATGCCTCGGAAAAAAAAACAAATCTACTAAAGTAGTAAGAATGCGTATATGTTCAGACCAAACGTTGATTTTATGGCAGTGTATGATGCACAAATAATATTTTTTTTGTTTATTTCTTTTTTGTTTAATTTTATGGTTAGTGGATGAAGATGTAGGGAAGAATAAGAAAAAAATATGGATTGGACATGCAATCACGTTGGGAGTGGACGATGGGAACTTGAAGATACATATATTTTTGGAAATCTTATGGTTCCATCTCGAGATTGAGGCAAAAGTTTGGTAGTATAACCTTGTCTTGAGCACTAACTTCGTGAATTCATTCTCATCGACACCGTAAAGTCTACGTGGAAGACAGGATTGCAGAAGAGAGTCAAAAGAGAAATAAATAAAAAGAAAAATGAGCGAAAGAAGTGAAGAAAGAAATAGAAAAAGTTGGACACGATTGACGCACTTTCGACACGAGTTTGACGTTCAACCAGCTGAACGTAAAATTGAGACATTCGAACTAGACGTGGAGGAAAAAAAAGTGGACCAGGAGTGTTTCCAGGCAGACTGTAACGACGTCTATCAACGCAAAGTCCATGTATTTATTTTTTTATTATTTTCATGAGAAACTTTGATTCGCGTGGGCTTTAGACATTGGAAAAATGAATTATGGACAAAAAGGTAGAAAGGAAACTGACACGCACATATTATTTATTATAATGTTAATCGATTTGGGTGTTCAAGGATTAGTTGAGACTTTGAATATCATCATCTCCCCTTTTTATCCTCGACCCTCTTTAATTTTTTCACGCCAACATCCCATCGCATGCCCATCTTATTTGATACCAATAAATTGAACATGTTTATTACCAATTTTGTAAAAATATATTATTTTATATAGATGATGGAACTATTCGAGATTGCACATCATAAAAAGAGAAAAATGAAAAACATTTGATATTAGTTTTGAGAGTTATTGCAAGTCTCGGCTGCATTATGGTATGGGAACACGACAGGAAATTATAGAAATTTGTCCATGCCCCTGCCATTTCCGCTGGGCGAATCACGTCCATAGATATATATATATATACGGAAATATATCGCGACGTAAACGCTCGGCGGATATAAACTGAGACCCAAATACCATAGGTGAATACCGTCACGAGTGAATGTAACACTGAAGAAGGTCTTCAGTAAACCCCTGCGTGCTCAAGACCGAGGCAATTGCGACGCGTCATTTGCACGAATCTCGAAAGAACAGAAACACTAAAATCCAAGATGAAGCGATGAGAGTAAAGTGGGATAGAGAGTAAGGAAAAAAAGGCAAAAAGGAAACTCATGAAGAAAAAAAAAAGAAATAAGTTAGTCATCTTGAGCGAGTTTTCGTTGAAGATTCAAAAGCAAAGTTTATCTTTCTCTACTTTAGCTCACTTCTGAATCCGTCAGCGTTTCTTATTCGCGCATTTTATTTATTTTTTTCTCTTCTCATTTTTCCATCAAAATTACCGTAACATCTAATTGAAGAATATGCATAAATGGGAAAGTAATAACAAGTGGAAAAAAATGCAAAAATACCATGAGAAGAAACGATATTTGCATCATGAGAATTTTTTAACATTCCCAAGTCACTGAATCTATGAAATTAACACTGCATACTAAAAAAATACCTATCAAAGTTTCATAGAAAATTTTTCAGTCTCATCTTGCACATCAACTCATGGAGTCCGTCAAAAACTTCCAAGCATCACAATCACCTTCCATCACAATGAATGTAAAATCGTAACAATCAAAACAGAGTGAAAGGGGTGATAAAAGAGATAAAAAAAAAGAAAGAGAAATAACCTCGACACGTACATAAACTGGAGACATCCAGCTGGTACTTGAAGTTTGCACATGTGACACACATGAAGGGTTATACATAGTGCGTGCATTTCACTCCCAGAGATTGAAATGCGTCGATTCATCAACAAGAAAAGGATCGTACATAAACACACATTTCAAGTGGTGTATGGAGTAAGAGAGTGATGGTGCCACGCACTGGTGCATTTTACATTAGTCGATGCAACGATTAGAGCCATAGGCTTTCACTCCTATTCATAGAAGGGGCACTTGATGGAAGTAGTGATGGTGATGATGATGATGATGACGATGATGATGATGATAGTGGTGATGACAAAGATGTCCATGATGATGATCCCTCATGATTCACCACAAATAGCGACACTTCGATATGAAATGCACAACCAACCGCGTCTGTTTAAACATCACGTGAAGCATTCAATGTATACCTTCCATAATCACATCGTGTTATCGAAATTCTGTCACTTTTAAAGTGTGTGATTAATTAATATGATAATTTGATCTTCGTCATTTCATATCAATTCTCACTGCCAAACCAAATGTAAACTTTGAAGACAAGGTGGATTTTGTTAATTAAATCATTTTCTAACATCAGCCAAATTGTGTTTGAATCTGTGGCGTGAAATTATGAAGAGAGCACGAGACCACAGTATTCAATATTAATGGGAGTTTATACAAGTGAGATAACTTTACGTCTATTTGTCAAAGGTGACATTGATATAAATCCGTATCATATGAGTAATGAATTTCTATTAACTCAGAATGCACTCACAAAATTAATTTATTTGTTTTCTTCATATTTTATATATTCGTTTTATATACTTTAGTAAGTAAAAATAAAGAGGCAAACATATATTTGAGATGCACTCTCAATTCGATACATAGTGCGAAGAGAAAATATGTATATGTAGGATTATATTCAAAGATGCCAAAGAGATGAGAGATGTGTTTGGTTTTTCGGTTTTGTATATGCACATTTCACTAAACAACTCTCATCTTCATACATGTTTCAGTATGTATATGTATTGGTAGAGAATAATACACGCGGATAGTGAAGATAGGAACAAAGCGTTTCCTTCTTTTTCTTCAACACTGCAAAACAGCAGTTCACCCACTGCCACCACCGCCACCACCACCACCTTCCATATTCCTCTTCCAAAAGAGAAGTAGTTGAATATAGGTACTGGATACTTTCCAGATAGCGCGATCTTCGCCTCTACACTTTTCTAGTGTAAAACAAGTAGACGAGGAAGGAAAATAAGAAGAGTGCATATACGTGTATATATTTTTCCTTCCTTCCCCACGTCTCCTTAATCTCGTTCCTCTTCCGAAAACGGCATATAAAATTTTTCCATACCGAAATATCCTACGTAAAAATTCCGCTATTCTTCACAACCACCAATGTAATATTTCAAAAAATTTTTCTTCGCATGAGAAAACCAATTTTTGGAAGATTTAACATTAGTTCACCCATTTTTTTTTGTTTCATATCTTTTTGTTTGTTTTTTGTTATTTTTTTTTTTTTACCAACTGGTGGAATTACTTATTTTCACATGGGTTAGTAGGACGAATATATCTATGGCATTTGTTTATTCAGCGTCAAGAGACTCGTTCGTGCGACGTTGGGACCATAGCCAGCATTTGGTATTGCTTCATAAATCCTTGAACGAAATATACAGATACACTGTACACAATTGCTGCCCCTGCATCATTCCCCCTGGCATTGTGTCTCTAGATAGCGCCCAAACGTGTACCACCAATAATCGGATATGTCCTTCAGTGATTTACAATTTGTTCTTATGTATTCTTCCACAGCTATACAATTTTTCCATTTGTTTTTAATGCATACATCCAGTCACGATGATCAATCATAATTTTTTTCATATTCTTTCTCTCCGAATTTAGTAAAGTAAGTGGATATTTCATTACACATTTCAAAACTCTCTGTATCATTTTTCACTTTTACTTCATTTTTGTCCAATTATTCATTCATTCATTTATTTATTAATTTTTTTTTTTTCAAGTATGTGAGTTTCCCTTTTGACCCCCATGGAAATAATTCACAATGCTGGGCAGCACGTTGCAGACACAGAGGAGAAGCGAGATTAGCCCCCGAACGGAGTGGCAGCTACAGATAAAGTGATTACTTTCAGCACGCCCGCACTTTCATTCAGATCCTTTCTTTTAATTTAGCAAGCTCTTTTAAAATACCTCCCATCTTCCCTCCTACACCTATGCCATCCACTCTTCTCTTCCTCTTTCTCTTTCTCTTACGTTTTCAGTCTCACCTTCTTTCCGTGCTTGGTGGTGATAAAATTAAGCCCCTCTTGGCTCATCAAAGATTTATCGTCAGCCCTTTTGACCTTTGGGATATAAAAAAAAAAAAGTTTCAGCTAACTTTAAAAATGATGGAAATAAATAGATATATATTGATGTACTTTTTTTTTTTTAATGTGAAATTCATCATAATAAAAAAAAGACGGCCATTTTGTTGTTTATATTATATATGAGGCCAATAAAAATAAGTCGAGGACGTTATCGTAAAACTATCCTATATGAGGATACTTCACTTAATTTATATACAGTTTTAAAAATGTTATGGCAAATAGTCGACAGCTGTGTTACAACGAAAGGGAAAACATATTCAACATTTTTTGCACAATGTTCAATCGTTTACAAAACTGTAATATCACACAATTTATATTCACCTGTGGCCATCATTCATCTCGTTCCCTCCAGGTAATTCATCGATATCGTCATATTACCATATACATTCACAAAGTCTTTTCAACGGATTTTTTTTTTCTTTCTCGTATTTTTCTTCACTCATTCATACCCTTTATTTTATGATGACAGGTGCAGCCATAGTTTTCTATACTGATAGATGTATAAAAATTCGTCGAGCGAATACTTTACGACTGCATACAATATATATACATGTTTAATGTTGCGATTTGTGCGTTTGTGAGTACCATTATATATCAACACATTCACCGACGTTAGGTAGAGCTTTTTTATTATTTTGCTATTTGGACACGACCAGACTCGACAAACAGCAATACGTCTGAGATATTATATCATTTATTTATCCTTTTTTTTTGTTTCTTTTCATTTTTACGCGCAATCTTTATTTATTTATCTATTTATTTATTTATTTATTCATTTATTTCTAGAATACAACTGGACTGGGTTTTGCGGTCATACAAAATGATATTCAGACCAGCAATATATATACGCCATGTCATGAAGCGCAATAAAACCCCTCGTGCTTGACTTTCAGCCATAAAATGTTAACCAAATGACCGTAGAAAATCGTATTCTAGAATTTTAGAGAGTAAATACATATAAAGAGTATAAGAATTTCATGTAAAATATTTCAAAAATTCGTTTCTGCACATCTGAAATTTTTTTTTTATCTTTACAACATTTTTCAATTACCACCCATTGAATCACATTTGAATGAGGTTAAGTCTGATCCACTCTCATTCACTCTTCATGTTCACACATTTAATATTATAAATCTCAATTTGATTCATTTAAAGTTAGCTCACCTTCATCTATATGGATAACTCCCTAACTTCCATCGCTCTATCAAATTTTCACAAACTGGAAATATTACACTAATAATACTTACTAATGAGATGAAACTAGTTTGTTAACTATCATTAGCCGGTCAAAATTTCAATCATAGTCTATATAATATTGTGAGGAAAAAAAAAGAAAACATAAGGATAATGACGTTACTATTTTTTATTTTCTCAATATTTCTTATCTCAAAAATATTTTTCCATTGTGAAAGTTGACGAGATGAATTGAATGCAAAAGACCTGAGATCAAAGCTAAATTGATTACCATAAAAAAAAAATAACTGAGTCGTGCGATAATGTCTTCTCCAAAAGGTTTTTTTTAAGGCTCCTTATGGTGAACTGATGTCATAGCCGCCAACCACCCACGAGAAATTTCTCCTGCCTCCTGAATATATTCATGATTTTCTCCCTCATCTTTTTGTCTATATCTTAGTGGGTTTCTTGGGACTGTAAAATCGAAGTGAAATGTGCAACCAAGTGAATAATTTTATGTTCAAATTGTGCGTTTGGACATGGTTAAATATATTATTTTTTTACATTTTTATGAAGGACATTCAATTATAATGTACTTTTATTTTATAGATTTATATACATCTGTATACATTTATACATTTATGGCGAAAGATGGGGAAAGATTTTTTGGAGATATTACCACTGGAAGCTTACAAATCTGACGGTGGAAGTCAGAAAGCTGACGGAGAAAAAGCTCAAGATAAAAGCAAGTGTGAGAGAAGAAAATAATAATAAAAGGTAATAGTGAGTGATAACAGACAATGATTTACCGTTAGAAATATTCGTTCGTGAGCTATTAAATTACTCGCACAATTTTTGCTCTCATTTGAATTAGCGTCGAAGGATCCCTCCCACAAAAGTTTATTTAATTTCGACAAATGTTTATGTTATTTAATCCAGAGTATTTTTTTATTATATTCTTAAAATATTATGGTCATCATAAAGAATGTAGAAACTGCTTGAACCTTGTTAATATACTTTTTCTATTTGTAATTCTACAAACTGTTTATGAAAATTCGATGATAAAAAATCGATGACTATTATCATAAGGTTTGGGGGTGTTTCTCAATTGAACATTTTCAAACTAAAAACTTCTTTCATGGATCGTATTTTCACGCATGATCTTATACTTCGTGGCACTATCCGATTCCGTCCTCAGTCGAATAGGAAGATGCGAAATTAAAGTCTGTGAAAATTGATTTATATGATCAGCACAGGCGAATGTGTGCAGATTGTAAACACAAATTATCATTAAGTTCCAGATGGAAATTTCATTTTTATTTTTTCTTAGAATTTCGATCTTTTCTAAAAACTTCTTAAAACTTCTTAAAATATCTTTAAATTTCTCAGAATTTCTCGTCAAACATGATCAAAGCTTGCAATGAGTTGTGAGTAAGGAGTTGATTATTATTTACGAAAATAATTTCCAACTAAAATGACGTAATTCGAGGTCTAGATAAAAATTTCATTAAACTTTTCCCATAGCAAAGTGAAATAATCTACAATTTAAGAATATCCATTCACAAGTGTTTTAGCGGATCAATTGTATATACTAAAAAAATCAAAATATTTATCAATATAAATAATTAATCCACCATAGCCATTCCACCAATGACAAAAATCGAACGTGCTGTCAAAACGTTATCAACCATAAAAATATCACACCTATCATATTTTTATGAGTGATAACTCATGAAAACTCCGTGACTCCAAAAAACATTCCGAATTGAAATTACTTCAAACTTTGCAAAACTGTCGCATCATTTATTTCTCTACCACTCACTTCAGTGATAAAAGTTGAATATTCCAGGTCATTGTCCTACAACGATTAATAATCTCAAATGAAAAACAAAAATCTCAGATGAAAGTGTACGCATACAATAAATGAAAATGTTCGTATTTTCGTTCATCCGTGATCAACAACCACAACATGAGAAGAGAAAAATGACATCTAAGCTAGAATACACAGTCATATATGAACGAAAAGTTACATGTAGAGCATTAAGCGTTCAATTTCGGGAAGTGGTTCGACCCAAGAATGACAAATGGCTCAAAATGGACAAGAGGATCGCAATACACACAATCATACACAGCAACACCCATATATGTACATACATATATTTACAAATAAATACATACATATGTACTGGGATATCTCTATTTCACTAACGCGCCCTTTCGCTCCGTCGTGCATTCGCCACTCGGACATTTTGCATTCACATTGAATTTTGTGGGGCAATGTTCAATGAATGTCCGCATATAATTACCTCGTGGGTAATTTCCAAACGACATAAACCCTGACTGTGGCATGTATACTTAACACACATACACGCACACACACGCACACACACATAGAAAATTTGCTGAACATTATTTCAATCGCCGTTGGTAAATAAATGGATGGAAAAAAAAAGTAATAATAGTGAGAATAATAATGATAAAGCATGCATGTATATTTGCATAGTTCATTGACCACATTTGGTTTAAAATTGCGAGAGTTCGTAGCTATTAACTCACACAATATCGAATGTTTATTATGTGGCGGGAATTTATTGTTTCAGAAAATGTCTGGCAGGCGAAATGATAATAATGTGTTCAGTAAATAATTATATTGAGATGATTGATTTGCTAATTCATGAACTACGGTCTTTTTTTTTTCTTTTTTTTAGAATTTAATCAAAAACAATTGTTGATACCTGCTGAATGACAAATGAAAGATGGGATATGGGAGTGTGAGAGAATACGACAAGTTAGAGGGGAAAAAATGTTTGATGATAGATATTCATTTTTAGGGCATGTCCTTTATGAGCAGGACACGATCTAATTTATTTTTTGTTTTTCATTAATAGAAGAAACTTTGGTAATATTTAGACAGTTCTTCATTTGACGGTTGATGAATTCTAACTTGAATATTCATGCAAATTTGATAATTGTTTTTTTACAGGTTGTGTTACCAATTATTATTTGAGTAGAGTTTGAAGATATTTTATCGTATGGATTAAACTTAAGGTCAGGAAATGAGACAGAATTGACAAGAGGAAAATTATTTCGAAATGTAAACAATTTAGAACTGAACATTTTCATTTATTCTTACTCGTGTAAGATAAATATAGGCAGAAGAGTTTTCTCATGGTATTTCAGAAATCAATTTGTTTGTTTGTAGAAAAGTTTGACAACACGAAAAAATAACCGAAGATCTGTTCTCGCCTATGGCAATCTGGTGTGGTATAAGAAAATTCGACCCTACAAGATGTCTTTTGGGATCAGCGAACAAATATTCCCATCAGGAACAAAAAACATTTTTTAGCAACGACAAATTTGGCCCCTGATAAATTTTATTTTTTCGTGACAGTTCTTTTTTTTTACTTCGGGCATATTTCACAGGGTCAAATTTCAGCACATGACACAAAACAATTTATAAGTCTTGATGGATCATCTTGATTGTGATGATGCTCTACAAGTTTATTTCTATGATGAGCAGGAAATATTAAAAGTTAATGAAATATCACGATGAATAGTTTTCACGGTAATGTTTTTTTCCTTACACCCTTATAATCGATGTATCATCAACAACTCACGCTATATTTATCTAACAAACATCTCAAGAGATTGTCACTCTGATGATGGTCACCACGTCTAAATGTTTTTTTCCCTCGACGCCTCTTCTCCCTAAAACTCATCTTTTTGCGGAGTTGTTTATTTTTCTTATGATTCAATAAGGGAGCTCGTTTTTTTTCCCAAGAAAATATTCCACGGCAAGAAGTCTCAAAAATAATATGAAAAAAAAAAAAAATCTCTCAGTTAGATGAATTGGACGAATCTATCATTTCAAGTATTTTTATCACGTACGCGAAACATTCGCTTATTTGTTAACTGGAAAGTTAAACAAATTCAATATTCTAAACATGCGATTTACATCTCACTTCATTAACTTTTGTTCAATGTCTAATTTTCCTTAACTATTGGTAAATCCGCAGACTTCTACAATTACTCCAACAGTTGCTTTGTAATTACTGATAACAATTGATACATAAAAATTGATCGACAGGAGTTAAATCGTCCAATAATTACAAAACAGACCGATGACACGAAATACATAAGAGAAATTCGTAAAATTTTTCAGAGCGACAAAAATGGGAAAAATCTGAAAGCGCATGACTTGAATTTTCATCCTAAACTAACAAACACATCCGCATAGACAAACCAATTGACGTCCATGGCATAATTCTTCCATTTTTGTTATTCAAATTAGATCAATTAATTATCTCAATCAAAGGGCTTGGTTGTGATATTAATTCCGTGTATTGGGCTTTCCTTCTTACAACAGTGAGTTTTTTCTGTAGCATTTTAGTGAATTATGACGTTAATAGAGATGATTTAATAGCAATGTATCTTATATTTTTCATTTGACTAAAATGTAGACAAAATTTGTCCACATTTGGCATAAACTAGTTCAAAATTTGTTAATAAAATTCCCCATCATCCAATATTTAAAAGCTATATTATTTCACTGTACATGAACCTGTAAAAAAGCCAAGAAAAAAACAATTGATAAACATTAATTTTAACATTAATCGTCTATGAGAGTTATAAAAATATTAATTTGATCTTAACATTCAACACTTTCTTTTATGATGTGTTTAACTTTGAAGGTCACGTACAGGAAAATACCATTGCATATTTTTTTTTTCTCTAAGGATTTTGTATCGTTCTCGCGGCAAATTATACTTTAGAAACGACTTCTAGTAAAGATGCGCTCATTTTAAAAGCACCGCAAGCCTTCATTTCCTCTATCCTTCTTTCTCTCCCTTATCCTCTTTTGCTTCTCCGCTTGGCTCTTCTTTCGAAAGCTACACTAACACAAGTCGGTGCCGAGTTGCACGCCAAGATTAAAACTTTTTGACGACCCTCCGTGGTCATTAAAAGTTTCTGCGATGCGAGTCAGACATGGAAAATGAGACGCGTCTTAACACGTATAAATAGATCCTCGTGAAGCATCTTAATAACGACTAAGTCATTTGTATTAGTCCTTCAGTGGACATATATACTTAATGTTGGATCTATTGTATCATTAAGTGTCCCATTATTCTGCTTTATTGCGTATGATAAAATGAAATATATTTTCTCTTTTATCAAATAGAAAAAAAAAAATTATTGATGAACATATACATACTCAACAAGAAAAAATGGAAATAAAATTTTGCCAGTGCGCTTTGTGTTGTAGAATTACATAGACACATATATATGTACATACATGTTTATATATATCATCAACCATAAATCATTTTTCCTCGTGGTTTTTGTGAAGCACTTGCACATGTACATCTATGTATTTATTATATATTTGTGTATATAAATATAGTTCATGCGCATTGGCGAAGTTACAAAACTGACAGCCTGAAGAGCGTGATATGTATGAGAAATCTGCTGTTGACATACGATGAAACGTGCACAGTTTTATTGCTCGTTGAATGAAAACATCGAGGAGAACCTCCTACCTCCTTATTGTCGATTTCATTCACCAAGAGAATTAAAGAACGGCAGAAAATTTCGACACTAAATAATTTGCTAGAAAATAATTGATTTCGATCAATCTTCTACTTTCGTTATATCTTAAAACTTGGGTTCAAAGGATTACGTCAATGGAAAAAATTGAAAATAAGAACGAACGGAAGGAATGGTAGAGAATAAATAACTAGCAATAATGAACAGAGCAGCAGTTGATAAGTCGCATCATCTACTACTGAATTGAGTAAGTTGAATGTTAAACATTTTTCTTCACTGTGAACTTTATAATTGCTCGCACATTAAATTACACTTTCTACATAATTTACTATATAAAGTGTAGAAATATAAAGAGATAAAAGCATTTTCAAAAAGGATAACTATGACATGTAAATTGTGAATACAGAAATAGTAATTATTTATCATATTATTATTATTATTATTATTATTATATATTTTATCATTATTATTCTTGACAAAGTTGCATCAAGTGGATTTGCATACAAAAGAAATATTACAGGAAGATTACAGAATGATAGTTGACGGTGAATTAAATACCGAAAGAGGGATGTGTATTCTGAGTGAAAGTTTTATTCTACTTTCATTCTCATGTAATAAAATTCAACCACATCTTCTTCGGATATCACTTGTTCTCATCCGGAAATTATCCTGTCATATGCATCTTTTTTATTCGCAAATATTATCAAAGGAAATACATAGACTTTTAATAATATTTTTCATTATTCAAACATATATGAGAAAATTTATGAACAGGAATTCCCACATCAAAGAAAATGGTAACATTTATTAATCAAACTTTACATTATACCCACAAGGGTCAGAACGTTGTAATTAACTCCCAACATTTGTTAATATAGGGCTTGAAAATGCAACTTATTATATACTCACATGGTACCCATGATAACATAAATTTCAAATGGATAAACATTGAAAAAAAAATAACCACAAATGAGATTCTGTTAGAAAAGAAAAAAAAATTCTACTAAACACCGTGAACTGTTTTGCATGCAAAAAGACTTGGCTTCACTGCTTAATTAGTACTTCAACATCGAAGCATCATTTGCGTGTTGGTTTTCTCCAAGTGTTTTTATTTTTCATAAATAGATGTACATTAAAAAATTTACCACAATCCCAATCAAACATAATTGTAATAATAATTAGTTGAAAAAATTGATGTATTTTCATCAAATTACTTTGAAAAATTGTTCTATATTTTTTTTTGCATTTGATTTCACAAGAGAATTTGACTAATGTTTTAACGCAACCATACAATTGACAATTATAATCACGAATGGTAAAAGCAAAACGTATTATCAACACCTGACTCAACTAAGTAACATATCATACATTCCTGTTCGAGGGGTGAACTCTATTATTACGTTCACATTCTATTAGGCGAGACGCAGTTTATATATCAGCGCGGAAAGTAGATATGTGTGCGCTATCGCGACGCTTGGCCTATTCGCAAAGTTACACTCGTGGCCGTTAGTGCGAGTCGAGAGTATAAAGCTGTTTATGGCGTTTAGCAGCATATGCTGTTCTCTCATCCCACCACGCGGCAAAGTAACAGCTTGCGAATGAAAACGATGGCACATATACACACCCTCAGAGAGCTTTGTCTGTAACCCCACCGTACATTTAATGTCCAACTATAGAAAACTCGTTTCGCAACAATTGTAAAATAAATACAATTAATTTTATCTTTCCGTATCTTTTTTTCTTTTGTATTTCAACAAAGTGCATCCAATTTTTATGACGAAAAAATAAGGCAATGGATCGATCTGATAACTACATAATGACCATTTTAATTGTGGAATGGATTAAAAGGTGGAATGGAGTACAAGTGGATTAGAGTGAAGGTATAAAGGAAGAAAAGAAAAATATATTAAGGTTATATACAAAATGTGAATTTCATCGCATAAAACATAGTGCGAACGATGCAATATAAAAGTTTGAAAATTGCTCAATGATGCAGGGATACATTCCTGGTGCATTCGTTTAATTTGTTTGGAACTTTACTTAAGTGTTTAATTAGTTAACTTTACATACTGGGCTGCGGGCGGCCCAGGTATATACGCAAACACTTAGTAGGTAAATTACAGGGCGCGCTATTCCATAACTTTGCCGCATCCCGCTCACTCCTCTCACTGTATTTTCAGTCTTTCTCACTCTTTACCTCTCTTCCTCTCTTCCTCTCTTCCTCTCTCCGAAGAGTAAGTGGTTCAGTGTATAGTAATATTTGACTCTTATACCAACATTAACGGTAGACTGGAAGCCATCTAATAATACAATGAGGAGTACGAAGGGGAAGGCAGAGGGTTGAGACAAGCCCTCATTTCTTCCATCTACTCGTTATGCTCTGCGCCCATCGTACCTTTACCTCTCTTTCTCTCTTATTCCCTCGCCTATCTTTTTCCAAGTAACATTATTAATCGTTATATGAAAATCTTCTACCTTGTGAAATAAGAGAGGCAAAATAGACATTGCTACGCCTCTAAGTAGTCTCTTCACTTCCTAATAAGTTAACAAATTTAATAATTCAATTCATACCGATATTTTTATCTTCTTGTTTTGTAACATCATTATTTTGCTTTTCATTCTATTTTTTATTTTTCTCATATTCTTGCATTTATTTTCACGGAGTAAACGCATTTGTTCATTACAAAAACTTCGTCACTATATTGATTTTGTCATAAACATTATTAAATTACAAAAATGAAATTTGATAAAAAAAATTGCTTGAGAATAAAATTGATGTCGGTATATAATAAATTCTCGTCAACGAAAAAATTTCAATAATACATAAACACAACTGGTGGCTCAGTCGCACTGATTTTCATCTGAAAAGAAAGAGTTTTGTCGATGAACGTAGGCAAGATGCAGGGAAAAAAAAGGACAAAAAATAAAAGAAGGAAGAGAAGAAGGGGCGGCAAAGTAAAGTGAGAGAATGTGAGAAGGATGAATACGAAGGTGCTGAATGCTGGTATGTCACGTTCTTCTATTCGCCGTGGGCCGAATACCAATTTTATACCGAATTTGCAATTTTACTTATCGAAAACCCGGCAAGTAGAGGTGTCATCTTGCTGCGTCGCCCACAACCAATTCTCAATAACTCAACCAACTTTGCTAATGGCGACCTGGTGAAAAAAAAAAAGATAGTGAATGATATTTCTTATTCTCATTCTTCTCACTTTGTATTGAATTATTAATCCACTAATTTCAAATTCAATACGTGTTGAGCATTTATTGTAAATTTAGAAACAAAATTTTAGCTAGAATGAAATTTTATGTATTTGTAAAAAATTATAAAGTCCCAATTTAAAGCGAAGGGAAGTTGACTTTCATATACAGCCTCAATGCAAATATTCTACAAAGGGGGAGTGAGTTGCCGAGTGTCGATGCGGTTTAATTTCGCGCGAAATATACGGAGGGTAATAGTGTGCGCCCACAGTGGAACGGTTGCGCGATTGGAGCCACACTCGGCCGATGAATAAAAGACCGTATGCAATTGAGGTGCAAATTCTATCCAAATCTATATTTGGATGATAGCGGAAAAGAGACAAGAAAAAGCTGTCGCTCATAGATGACAATTGATTTCACAGCAGACGCCGTATATGCAATCGATGTATTTAATTTATTTTTCCCCATTGTTCTGAATGTGACAAAGAATAAACTATTCACTCAAGAACTTTTTTATTTTTTCTATTCTTTTAATTTTTATTGCATGAATAAAAAAAGGATTCAGCGAATAAATAAATTTTATACGCTTTCTCAAATATGTAATCACATTGTTTTGACAATTCCCGTACCGTAAATTGGTTGAATGACACTGTTACATCACGAATGGCACATATGCGCATGGAAAGAGAAAAGCAATTCCCACGAGGGAAATTTGTCGAGTACAAATACTATATATATAGTTCGTTTCACTGATACAACTCCAATGTCCTTGTTCAACTCTCCCCTTCGTCGCTACCCCAAAAAGCTCATGTTGAATCGCATCGCTTCCATGTACAATAGTCAATTCGTTTTGATTTCGTCCCGCGAGTGCGGATGCGACTCATTCCAATTGCCAATTACAGAGACCAATCCGTCCCCAATACTTTTTTTTTCTGTACTATTTTGTGTTTTGCTTTTTTCTTCTTTTTTTTTTTTCATTTTTTCTTTTATTTAAAAACCTGTGCTTAATTGGACAATGCTTCATCTGTGAACGATTCCCGCGCCTTCATACTATGAACCGATACACGTTCAAGAATGAAAGCAGAAAAATTGAAGTGGAGAAAAAAAAATAATAGAAAAGAAGTGAAGATATACATGTGCTTCGTTATCTGCATCGTCATCGAGGTCTTTAAGCATTAACGTTATGTTTATTCGGCTAATGCGACTAGAGAAAAGAGAAGAGAAAGAGAATAAATATGGCAGAAGAGAAAGAATGAAAAAAACAAAAAAAAAGAGTAAAGACCAGGGTGGAAGCCATTGTGAAAGGAGTCGCGCTAGTATACTGGATGTTAGTGGTGTAGTCGAAGTAGAAGTAGTGGTAGGGATAGTGATAGTAGTAGTGATGTAGGTAGTAGTAGTAGTAGTAGTAGTAATAGTAGTCGAGGCAGTTATAACGTGAGGGTCTTCTTCGTCGAGGCAACAAGGGATGAGAGAGAGCGCAAGGACGCGTAGCGTTGGCTCAACGTCTAGTGAAGCTGACGGTTATAAGTGTGCTTTTTGTACCCCCGCTTTACAACCGCCCGTAATATGTTAATGTGTCATGAAATATGTCCACAGTATAATAAGCGGTTATATTTCATGCCTCGTACTCTACACATTATATCTAAATAAAAGTCAATATCATAAACAATTTTTCCATTAAAATCTCCCACTCTTTTTTGCACTACATTGCTATGACATTTTTTTTTTTTTTTTCATTCTATTATGAACTCATAACCAACTCTGAATTTGTGTTAATGTCTAACCAAAACGATTATTTTCATCGCTCGTTGATTTTTGGTTAAACTTTGTTTTTTGAAGAGTTACCTAAAATATCAGTGTTTCATTATGTAGGTATTATATACATATATATGTAGAGAGTGTCTCGTTTATCAGAAAGTTGATCGAGCGATTTACTGAAAACGAAGTTTGGATTCCGAAATAATTTCGTTGAGTGGATAAAGAGGCGTAACCTTGACACTTCATCGCAATAAATTTAGTGCAGAATTCAGAAATGCATTCAATTCACTTTACCCTACATGTGAACAAAGTTTATTTCACAATGTTTATATGCGTTACCAATGTTTCTTCTTTCCATTCATTTCATTCCTTTATTCTTCTTATTTTGTATTATTTATTTTTATTTTTCATCCCCAGTAACTTCATTCGAATAAGAACGATTAAGTTGAAAGTAATTCGAGTGAGTGCACGACAGCAGCAGTAGCAACAGCAGCAGCAGCAGTCCAGTCGCCACTGTGCAGGCGATCGTGCGCACGGGGGCGACCCATAAATTCCAAAAGGAATAGGGTGAGCAAAAGCGCATATAGCAGGAAAGAATTCGCCGTGCGATACGGAAATCGGAGAACTCGAGCCGGAACTCGACACGCCAAGCGGCTTCCATGTTGCGTTACCATAACAATAAATTCAACGAGAAGGAAGCGAACGAACGATATAGACCAAGAGCGTGCGAGCCCGTGTCGAGAGAGGAAAAGAGTGCGGGGGAAAAAAACTCACCGTGATATATTCTATTTTTCCGAGATTACTTTATACCACACTACCCCATCTCACTATCCACCATGTATAAGTATATATATATAAAAATTCCTACGATCTCACAGCGCGTACGCTCACCATTGTTCAATTTAAGAAGCCGTTGATCGAAGATTTAACGTTGCATCTTCTTATTTGTCGACATTACCTTGAAATAAGAAGACAAAAATAAGATACAATTTTTTTACCTATCATCTTGACGTTATTGTTGCAGCTTTACATAATGACATTTACGTTTACATATACAAATATGTTACATTATCCACCTTGGCATAGGTAGATGTAGGATGGGAAGGTGTAAAATGCATTATAATAAATTGCACGTCAGGTGCAAGTGAAGCCAAACCGGAAATTGTAAATCCGAAAGTTCGGAGCAGCTGATAAAGTAAGGTGAAAGGTTATAGATGTATTTCCGTTGTATATATTGCAAGCATATACAAACATTTATTTATTTCTTGTATATATATAAGTATAAATATCAACATAATGTCAGACAGCATTAAGAACTCTAGAAAGATGCATTGTGACGTGGCAATGGGATGTAGTGGAAAAACCATCAGAGGTGATTGCACTCCTCTACACAGTGACCGCTGGATGACCCAGGACGTGGATAAAGCCAAAATAGCAGAAAAGCGTTTGCGTTGCCAGAGTGAGCGGATTGTTTGCGGTAATTGAATGTCGTGTCTCTGCGTACACTGTGGCTTTATCTTTCTCTCTTATTCGTTGTATATCGCGCTTTCCTTCTATCGTGTATATACGAATGCTGGAACAGATTGAAACGGTCGTTAATGTGGCGGATAGAAAAAAAAACAACGTCGAGATGAAAAATACAACATAAATGCCAGAAGGAAAAAGAGAAAAAACCAAATAGGTTTTTCATACCATCAAATGAAATAGTATTACAAATGTCCAAAAGCAAATAATATATATATCGGTTGCTTCATCTCCGTCATGCGTGTCGTGCATGTAAATTTTTTTTTCGTTATATACTGTTGCAAAATTCACGCCGCTCTCAGAAACTCCTTTATTTCGTCTGATACGAATAGGTGAGGTGGAATTCTCCCGTGCTCTTCCACACTTTCACCCTTGCATACACTACTCTCTCTCTCTCTTCGTTTCTCCTTCTATATATACAAAACACCACCCTCAACACTCACCCGGGGGTGCGTCGCGCGAAACCACAATCCCCGCACATGTATCAAGCTGTCCGCGACCCGCTCTCTAATTTGCATTTCAACGCTTGCCTCTCGTCCATTATTACCAGCGGAACAGCTTGGTTGAATTTCACAGACACGTCGCGCGCGGAGCGCATCCAAGCGCCCCCTTCACCCATACCGACTCTTCCTCCATCTCTTGTGTCTCACCGCCCCCTCTCTGTTCTCTCGCACTTCCGGCTGACCCAAACAGCCTATTCTCACTGTGTTTGAGGTGAGGTGCATAAATGTATCACATGTACCTCACTATTGTGCATTATACTCAAACAGTTAACTACCTATACTCAAACTACAAATGTTTTCGAGTAATTGAAGATTATCATTAGGTTTTCATTGACAAATACCCACCAATATTTGTATTACGATATTTTAAATGTTTATATTTACCAAATTTAGGAACAAAATAAAAATACAGGTGCTAGAGAAAGGGGTGAAGGTAATGTGAGCTGTTGGATTTATCACATCATTTTTAGTGCATATGATTATCAAGCAATCCAACACGATGCAATATTTAACTGATGACGTTGTATATTATGAAATAAATGATATACTGTAAGATTTTTTTACTGTCAGATAAATGGGGATGCAATCACTCAAAGTAATCATAATTCCGATTGACAGCATCGTAATAAATCACAGTTGATTGGACTTAGTTCACTTAAATAGACAATCTGATATTGTTTTTGATATTTATTATTGATTTCAATGAAGTTTTATGATAATTTGATAATTTATTTCTGATTACCAAAATGTTTTGATACAAATATATTTCAATGGACATAAATTTTTTCACAATCTCAGCAACTTGGGTTTTCATGCATAACAGCTGCCCTGGACGACCCCTTTTTAAGATTATCCGGCAGTGTCCACACTGCGATTCTGAATATTTAAAGTATGACCACAGGATTTGCAATGGGTATGGGGAAGTTACGTACAAGCTTAGGACAGAGTAACATAACTGTAGGAGCAGGAAAAATATTTTGTTGTAAATATTTTCTATGCTTCTATTATAGTAAAGATACTCGTTTTTAAGCAGTTTTAAGTTGTTGTAAATTTAA
>JAPYZH010000601.1:0-31146 GCA_030523085.1 Meteorus colon | reverse complement strand
AAAAAAAGAATAGAAAAAAAACAAGACAAAAAAAAGAAAGAAAAAGAAAAAAAAAAAAAAGGGGGGGGGGGGGGCATAACGTCATTGGACTAACGCGTTCCCACGAATAAAAGCAAACGCCGCATCGAGATGAGCAGGCGAGATTTTTTGCTCAACGAACACGTGTCTATTAGCATGGAGTAATGAATCCCTAGGAAGTAATTAAAGTTTTCCCTAGCAAATTTTCCCGAGTTCGCAACGAATATAGTCACCTTCAGCGATGCGCACCGTGCTTCATTTTTTTCTTTCACATCCCAGAACCATTTTTTTACTTAACCGTTCCCCATCTCCACGACTTTGTTCGCTCATCCCACGTCGTACGACAAAGAGGAATTTTTCGTGAGAATTTGAATGATTTCTGGAAAAAAATATTGTAATATACAGCAATTCTAATGTTGAGTCACATAGAAAAGTTAAATTGATTATAAGATTTTTTGGCTGATCATCGCATTAAGTGCGAAAGACATTCGATGTGTTAAAATACATATAGTTCCAAATTCTCTCGAAATTATATGCGAAGTAAGAGTTTTTTATTCTAGGCTCGAGCCGGAATTTACCCTTGTAAATCGTGAAGGAATTTTATCCTCGTATAACGTCCGAATAACTTTTGTTCAGTGATATGTTATCGATATGCGAAAATACCTAGATTACCATGGCAGAAATGATTGAGGACTGCATATTGATTGAACATCCGACAACTCAAATAAGCGAGCATGATTTGTTTATGAATAATTCATTATCATAAAAGTTATACATTCAAGAATAGATCACTTGCTTGATACTATAGTGGGACTGCGTCTGTGCGTGAACTATACAAATATTGTGGATTGCCATTGGGATGAGTGATCAACAATTCATAATCTGGAGTGCTTTGGAACTTATGGGTATCGGGAACATCACCAATTATAATTGTCTTATCGCAATGTCCATTATAAGTCGTTAGAACTTTACTTATAATTAATTGGTCTTAAATATCAACTAACTATGCCATGTTGTCATGGATCTTATTTGTAATAGACCATATTTCAAGCATTGCTATATTTTTTATGCATCCGTTCACTTTATGAGAAGAACTGGTTACATAATGCATCTTCATTATTTCATGTCAATGCTAAGAAAACTGAATGGTGAAGTGGGTGGATATAAAAGTTACGTGTTCTTTTGTGATTGTCGTACTATACAATGAGAAATCATAGAGAAAATTGGTCTCGTTAACTGAAATTTTGTACATTCCTTCAAGCAGAAGAGATTCTCGGCAAACTACTTTATATGCATCATCCTAAATTTTAATCAAGGACTCGCCTCACGCTTACAGTGAGAAATGGGGCAGATTCTCTAGATTATCATCTCCATAAATATAACAACTATATCAAGCATATCATAGGAAAATGGCGTTTCTATCATTTTTCGCTCGGTAACCGCAGACTTTATTATAACTAGAGATCATATAGGAAAAAATCGTTGATCAAATGCACTAACAACTTTTTCATTTTTTATACAAAAATTATCCGGAATGAGTCATATCCCGATTCCTTCAACAGAAGAGAAATATTATGGGAATTGCATTCGTTCATTCAATAAAATTTCCTTTTCATATTTACCATGATAAAAGAAATAAATAAATCAATAGAGAAATATTGTGCATGCTGAATGATATATTTTAGCTGAGTGGTTTGATGTTAATCCAATTTACTCTTCAATAATTTTGGCACGAATATTGAAACATCAGTATTCAATTAGACATTCTTTAAACTCGATTTGAAATTTTTCCACGTCTACTCATGTAAAAGCAGAAATTTTCAGTGCAACTTTCAGTTAATTCTTACTACATTAATCAGTCTATCCTCATATTGACATATCGTAATAAGTGGCATGCAAGTGTCTCCCTCCTTGATGATAAATTTTTATAGTCATATTAAACGATTGTAAAGTTTATCATGATTATGTGTCAAAGTTAACGAGTAGAATTGACAACAAAATAACGAGCCGAATCAATAACAAAAAAAGGGACTGAAAAGAAATAATCAAATTTTTTTGTAGTCTTTATGTGACGAGTGACTGTAACACAAAAAAATGTGACGACATAACTGAACTGCTTTTGAAAATTTCGCGGATGCAAAAAAGGAAAAGAGAAATGGGTGAAAAAATGCAACATGGTATTTCGAAGTGGAGGAAAAAGAGAATGAAAGAGAAGCTGTTCCTAGTGCTGCTGCTACTGCTGCTGCTCGAGGGCTTAGATAGGAATAAGAGACGTCCGGGACTTTGCTGAGCGCGAGGAGAGGTGACATTTAATCTCAGAGAAAGCACAAAAGGGGACGTTTTACTTTGGCACTCTGTCGTGCGCGCAATTTTCTTTTTTTTCTCCTCCCTTTCAACCCTCTCTCTGTTCTTTTTCATCTCACTCATTTTGAAGACGAAAAAAAACATCAAGTCACGCATCCGCGCTCAAAGTATTTGTCGTTTCAATATTTTTGCACTTTGTTGCTTTGAATTGCCCTAAATAATGTATACGTGTCGTGTGACCCCAGGACCACCTTTTTCCGTTTCCTCATTTTGAGTCCTACACTTTCCTTATCCTATACATACATGCATTTATACAACCTTTGGGCAAACAAGGCACTACGCGATCAAAAGTACAAGTGGCGTACTTAGCATTCCATGAGGTAAACCCGACGTTCATCCAAACAACAGAAGAGAATACGCGCGCGAGTTTAATCCAGATTTACCGGCTTGGATTTATTTCACTTCGGATGCAAGAGGAGAGGACGTATGCAGGGAAATTCTTTATAATCAAGGGAAAGCACCACGGTATGTGGTTTACTGATATCTTGGAATGTCCAAGCAAAGACCAGCGACAAAACCACGATCCCCGAGGGATTGCCATAATTAAAGTCTGACTTATCGTCTACTTCTTATTGTTGTCGCATTATTTGAATTTCAATTGGATCCATCCTGCATCGTCAGTATCATGAATAATATAAACAGTGGCAAGTCAAGCTGCAGTGATTGCCCATCTCAGCCAAGGCTTTGCATGAATGAAGCGTTCGGAAATGTAAACGGAGTTAATTTGCCGATCGAATTGATCTGAATGGCTTTGATAAATTATACAAATTCAAATGGAATCCTTCCAATAAAATTGTACTTTATATAAAGAAAATTACGAATCAGTGGGACTTTCTAATGTACGACAGTAATTTATCACAACGATACAATCCCCTGCCCAATAGAGCCGAATTAATCCTTGCAAATTGGGAATATACTTGGAGTAAACTGGAATGAATCGCATTTCCGATCTAACGAATAAATAGTTGAAGAATTCATCACCGATTTGGATTTCTGACTGAAATCAATCAGTTGAATTCGATTAGGATTATCAAAGATTGAATTAAGATGTTTGAATTACGAGAATTGATAGGACAACTTTTGATCGATGTGATAAGTATCATCTCATTAAAATCATCATTTTCGGGTAGTTTTAGTGAATAAATTATCGATCATATTACTTTCAAATGTTTTCACAGAAAATCATCTTTATCAGAGTTCCAAATCGATTCATCAATTGTTACAACTCCTCATTTCCGTTATTGGCTTCTGTAATAATTTAACAAACCGAAGGACATTGAGACTTCTAAGAATTCAAGACAAATTCGGCAAGCCAATTACTGGGATATAGTGAGATAGAAAATGGATGATCAGTCGAGTTATCAGCACCGAATGGTTCATGCCAGTTTCCATGGAATTGAGCCAATCGATGATTCAACGAGAACATTTGTATCAATGTTTCCATGTATCTATCCAGTTTTTTGATTTCCCTCATAAAGGCATGATTTCTAAAAACCAATTACTTTCGCAGAAACTGCCAAGCTTTCTCTTCATGTAGCCAAACACAATTTCCTTCTATATTTATGAATGGAATGAGTAATTTTAAGTTTGAGCAAAAATATCCTCATCTTTGAAGAAATCTTGTTTGTAAACTACGTCATCCCCTCTGCATAATTTTCCTCTGCGATTTCTAAGTAAAAATTATTTCTCGCATTCCCTCTACCATCCTCAATAGTGCATGAAGTCAATATTCATTTTCATTAGCATCTTCATACTACCAATTTGACTACGACTCGTGAAAAAATAGGATAGATTTATAGAACATAATGAAATTGTTAGTGTTCCCGCATTTGAAAACATTCAAGTTTTCGATAGTTCATGTTTCATCGCCGGTAGATATCGGATGAATACGAAAACTTCTAGAGATATCAAGGAAGTGATCTCGAAGACAGCTTCTAGTCTGTCTGACAAAAAAGCCAATCCATGATAAAATCGTATTTCAAATGATACTTTTTATCATATATCAATGTCGACTTGTCCTTAAGAACGGTTGTAGTAATTTAGGGGATCAAAGTGGTTGAGATTGATTCTCGTATCTATGATGAACTCACCCAACTCCCCATGTGAAAGCTTCTGGTATTTTCAATTTAGGAGATTCCAATAGAACCCAAATTCCATGAAACTGATCCACAGAGTTTTTTATTTCACTACACAAACTACAAATTTATGCACAGAGCTCCCTATGATTTCATCCGAGTACTCTCGGAGTACAGTTCACCGATTAAAACATGTAGAACTCGACTAAAAGCCCAGTTGAGATCCCAAAGTTCGCATTGAAGTTTCATTTATGTAAACCTTTGAATTATAGATTCAAAATTTCACTATACATCATAAAAAAAAATTTTCATTTCCATTTCCCCTGGTGGCCTGTTATTACGTAACAACTCATGCATAGCTTATGTTTGAGAAATTAGTCTGAGTATGATTTCCCATCGACCTCGAAAATTTTCTCAACCAATTCATCCTAATTCGTCCGAAACAAAGAATTTCATTCAATGCCGTTGCAGTTCTTCGAACCACAAATGACACTCGACAGTATCGATTAACTTGAAGTATTCTGATTTCCTTATTCGTTCCCATTATTAAAACTATAAAATCCGACTTACAACTTTTATAAGTTTCTCAGAGTTCGCAAGAGATTGAATCCAGAACAACATTTGCACCCATTTTGTAATGATTCCCTTGTGTGGAACGCACAATACTTAGGCGCAACTTGCATCGATATCATCATAAACTTGATACGATTTTCTGTAACATTCGAGACTCAATGTTTGAAAGATTTTAATTTCTGCATCAAAAATATTAGAATTCACATCAATTCTAATCTTTAGCAGTTATTTTTCCACATTACCGACCAATGATTGAACGTTTCATCTTCCAAATTTGAGAGACCAACTAATGCAGTAAAATTCAAGGCTAGTACGATTGTTGAAGTAACACCAAAATGACGAATCCATACGAAAAATTTTAATACAAGCAATTACAGAATTTGCAATGAGATACCCGTACAATAAAATGATGAAGTTAGAGATATATCTAATGTCCAGCAAAGTTAAGATTTTTGGAAACTTCATTCGGCAATAAATATCTACGAATCTGCATTATAACTGCTCTATGCTTCCAAATTTTCACCTCTCTAGAACTCTCTAGAATGGCATGTTAATAATTATCTTTAAGCTAAAAGCACAGTCGGCAACGTTAGTAAT
Source organism: Meteorus colon (assembly GCA_030523085.1). Lineage (NCBI taxonomy): Eukaryota > Metazoa > Arthropoda > Insecta > Hymenoptera > Braconidae > Meteorus > Meteorus colon. Next base: position 25,519 of record JAPYZH010000601.1, on the reverse strand, counting down.
TCACGAAAAATCACAAATTCCAACCATTCTAAAGTACATTCAACATTTATAATCACTGGTTATAACTTTGTTAATCGGGCTAGAGGATCCACATGAATCGGATGCATCATCGTAAAATATCATACAGACCATAATATAAATGAAAATTTGCAGCATCTTGGACGCACTCTTTTCAAACTCAATATTTCCAACCTGTTATTAATTTTATACTATATTCATGCGAGAATTACAGGACTGTGACTGTGAAAAAAGTTCAATTTTTCATATCTCGCATTTTACTATATTAACGGAGTTGGATGGCTAGTGAATGATAATATTGCCGACGTTTCTGTGTTAATGAATCATTTCATATTAAATTATATAAATTAGTTACAACAATGCAGCAAAAAAAGTTTCCGAGATGAATATACAACGATATTATATTATAAAATTATATGTGCTCATAAAAAATCATTGAATCATGTAAGACTTTTGTGTGATAAAATATATTGGTCGCACAACGTCACGCTTAAATAAGTTACGATTGTCTCCTTTTCATCATTCATGTTCAGAGACAAGAGTTTATTTCATGTAAAATAAATGAAATGCTTAATGCATAGTAAATGGTCATTCCATGCGCAGTGCGAATGAATCATATTGATTTCCAGTTTATTGAAATAAATGTTTGACTTTAGTTTTTCTTTTTCCAGATTAAAAGTCGTTACAGCGATTGTAAAATTAAATTTATGAATAATATGGATGAGTGCTAAGTGCTGAAATTAAAGACTGAAAAAGACTTCCAGTGTGCATAAACTAAGCGTTCATTCGACTACTGATCTAGAACGATTTATATTACAAACAAATGTAAAGAACCAAAACTTGATAATTAACTCATTAAGAGCGTTCATTGATTCTGCGATAATGAATAGAAATTATTGGTTTCTAATCGTTTCTCTATGTATGGATACGATACTGTGGGGATATATAATCTTATTTAATCATATTTGTGGGATAAAAATTCAATCCTTAATATATTAGATATTCTTTTGTTCCAGCTTCGTGTCACGCAATGAACGCTAGCGGGTGACTTCTAGTGTTATCCTGTGATGAAATTGATTGCTTCGATGACAGATCCATGAGGGGAATTGGGGAGTAAAACGACAAACTATTTACCGACGTGCGCTCGACGTGCGTTATACATAGTTAGATGTATTGATTGTTCAACTACACGATAAACTCTTGTGCCACAAGGTAACCGCAAAACTCATAGATTCCATAAGTTGTTGCCAGCCGTTCATCGAGATTCTGCTAACACTGATATGTCTGGTATATTCGAAGCATGTATAATGCAACATATATGAACACGAAGTAAACATCAACTCATTATCACATTTACGGAGTTTGATACGACACGGATGACTGCGCCAGAATTCGCTTCAGTATTTTCATAACAAAGACTAAAACATATTTCGAATTGGAAATTGGCTATTCACATTGTGCTATGCAGCTGCGATTTGCGAAACAGAATTGAGATAGAAGATCCACTTCTGGACAAGAAAGAACAATAGTTTAGATCAAACATGCAGAAAAATACATTTCGATTGTCTTATAAATAATACAACTTGCTGAGCGAAAATGTTTTCACTCGACGAATCGATTGAGCAGTACAATTGACCGAACATATTTCGGTATTAACCATTTCGCTCATATGGCTAAACGATCCGCCAAAAAATTAATTCTCAGAATTAAAGTAGCTAGATCTCTTCCGCAAAGAAAATTCCATGGCGTTCTTCCTCTCAAGTAATGTGTTGCGAAGTTGCATTTGATAATAAACAAAGGGATGTTTCGTACTGCTCTTCACAGTATTCCATGAAATATGCTCACTTGGATGAGATGGATTGAGTGAATCATACTGATAAAGTCGTGCGAGACTGCATTTTCAAAGAAGTTGAACTTTCACTAATCACCTTATATAATATTTTCGTTGGTAATGAGAGCTTAATGAGATACTCTTTCATATCTCAGATATGTCGTATGCAGCTGCTGGTCTCTAATCAAAAATGGAACAAAACCATGGCCCAGTGGATAAGAGAATTCTCAAGTGGTGTTATGCGCAGATATTTTTTTTTCATCAATGATTCCATTCATTCTATTCGTTAAATGCATTGCGCCACTAACTACAATCTGGATGAAGTATTCCAATAGTGGTCCCTCATCCATTTCTTGCAGATATAACCACAAGTGCTCGCGTCTTCAGACTCTTCCATCTCTATAAAATGGAGCAACTAAGCTCGTTTCGACCTCCAAAAAATAGCTGATTATAATAACACAATTAATGAACTGATTTCGATCAATTTTGGTTTGAACATTTTCTTTGTGAATTTTTTGAAGGTGAACCGGAAATAGTAAATAAATATTCGTTTCATCGAATGGCATCAATTTAAACGAAAAGTAGGAAAATGATTTCGACGTCCCACAGTCTCGCTAATTGAAAATAGAGTTCTTGATGAGATCACCATTACATAAATCTGGAAAAAATGATCCGCAGGGGATCAAGAACGGCTGCGTCATTTCTTTTTTCTTTCATTATATTTCCCGAATTGAAATTCAAACTGTCTACCGTATAAATTATGGACTATCGTTTGGTATATATTCAATTTCAACAACTTCAATTTTGTTATTGAGAAATATTTCGAATGTAAATTAATTCCGATAGAAAAAAAAAGACAACGGTGCGGCTGAAGAACAACAGACAGAAATTATCACAAGCTCCGACTTTGGAAACTCATAAAGATTTCTTCTGTTTTTTCTGATGGCCGAAATTATTTTCACTCCAATGATAATTGGATTTTTATGATTCGTTTTTACATTAATTGTATACTATACTGGCTGTACCAGATCAAATAATGCCGGAACATTCGATGTCCAATTCCAAGATAATAATTTCGGCCGAAGAACGGAAAATATTGGTTCGGAGTCTTACGAGGTGAAAGGACATGAAATTTATTTATCCATATAGTTCCTGATTGTAAATACAACTTCATGAACACATCCAAACATTTGAATTATTTATGAATACGAAAGTGCCATTGGCATTGTCGAAAGATGTTCTTTACATATCACTTTACAGCATTTCACAGTTGAGTGAAAAAATATATTTTATTTCTTCTCCAATATTTTCTACATTCACAGTTAAAAATAGTTGACTGACTCATTGCCATTATTATTTTTCATTCACTTCTGACATTTCACGCGTTAACATTCCCATTATCTGTCGAGTTTCTTACACTTGTCGGCCTTTAAACTGCAACGTTGCAGCAAACAGCGGAAATTTTAGTATTTAATTTCGTGCAAGTCTTTTAATCAGCAAACGCTTCAGAGATATACGATGACTGGCGATAGAATCACGAGTGAACACGGACGACGAACAGGAGGAGCTTTTTCAAAGATTTAAAGCGCAATCTCTAGGGGGCCCGACGAACCTCAAAGCCCCAGCCATGTCTATCTTCTTTGCTTTAAGCACTTGCACATAAGCGTTGACTCTTTTTTCCTCATCTCGCTCGTCACACCACTTCTTTTACTTTCTATATACTATTGCTACTCACTCATCTATATATATTATGTATATCTTTCTTCTTTTATCTTTATATTTCATTCAATTCTCTCGACATCGGATCGTTATTTTATTCACTTGAATTAGAAAAACTCTCTTCATAAAGGCCAATTATATATACACACTCCGACAAACTTTCATTCCATGAAATGTTTCTCATTCACATTTTTTGCCACTGCAAGTTTCAACATCACAAGAACGAATGTTGGAATATCCGCGAGGATTTGGTATCATCATGGCTTCAGTCACGAAAGTGCACACTTTATTGGTTATTGCTAATTTTCAACTGAGAATTGCGCCATTATCTATCAAAATAAAGGAAAAAAATTGGGAATCCTTAAATTTTCAATGCATTATTATGAAAGCATTGAATTCATTGCAAGCCAAATGTACAAGTGAATATTGTACTATTGAATTGAAAGAAACTCTTCAATTTATCAGAAAGTTTTTACAATATTTATGTAAAATTATTTAGCATTTCGAAACTAAAAAACGTTTTGTATATTTCCATTTGTTTGTACAGCAATAGGTCACAAAAAATTCATATCATATTATTACGTGAATTAGAATAATTTCTTCTAGTCTGATTCATCATTTCGTAACCTGGCTCAATCATGTGAATTGAAAAGATAAACCAACTTAATTTCGCACATAGAACGCAGAACGCTCTCTCACTCGGCGAACAGTATTACACAATTTATTTTTCACATATGAATTCAGGATAGAGAAAATGAGTATTGTGACAGGGTAAACATCACTGGTCCTCGATTAGCGCAACGCGGCTTATCTAATAGAATTCAACATCGTTCAGAGTATGAAATATGGAAAAAACACTGTGGTGAGATCCAATACAATAACGGATGTTATTGTATTGACGGATAATTCCATGTTTGAGCTGAAAAAATTCTAGGAAAATTCTGTCATTATGTGTGGCAACCAGAAGTTGTATCCCATGCAAAAACTCTTGTGAGAGTAACTATTTTGCGTAAGAATCAATAATTCAGAATTATATCTTATTTTTTGTCTATTCCACATCTGAAATTCTGAGTAAATATACACAACAATTGAGCGTGATTTCCTCAACAATGCATATATATGTTTCGTCTTCCTCGAATAAAGCTTTCTTATCAGACATATCTCATCGCAATCCTGTGGAGTACATGAATATTTGCATTGCAAAATATACCTATACTTATTATAAACATTTACGTAGGTAACTGGTGGAATAAACATATATTTCATGTATATCTCGATGACAGGAATGAAATACAAAAGCTATAAATTGCACACTCTGACAATATATTAATACATTGGCATGAGAGAATGCGCAGGTGGCCAAGTGTCGTAAACGATGAACATGGATGAAAAACCACTCGGTACTATTTTAAATCAATGAATACTACACGTGTGTGCCACATGTTTGAGAGCTTAAATCAATGAGCAAAACTAAATAGCCCATGAAAATGAAAACTATCTGTTCAATTGTCAAATGTAATATACTCAATGGAATTTTAATTCCGAACAAAATAAATGTCCAAACATACTTAGTAAAGATGTGCGAAAATTCAAGAATACTGAAATGTGTTCTGTGAATTTATGACTTCATTTATCTATTGTAATTGACATAATTATTCAAATGCGTTGTTGGTTTTGTCTGAGACCGCAAGAAGATAGAGAGAAAGGAAAATGCGGTTAGAGGCTTTTCCCACATGGAGTGAGTGGAACGAATTAGCACTCGAGAAAATGGAGCTGTCGTCAATGCAATTCAACAAATCGCCACAACCGCATCTACTTGACGCCTAACAGAAATTCCGTAATTTTACTGATAGAATCCTATTGTTGTTTTGTCAAGCGAACACGATTGCAGACTTGAAGTCATAATCAGTTGAGAGTTCTGATTCGCCTCCTACAAAGTTTCTTGTTAACCTTTTTACACTCAACGTATATGCATACGTACGTTACCAATTCTGTGTGTAGCTCTGTACATTCCTAATTGTAAAAATGGGCAACTTGAATTTTTTTAAGGAATTCCTATGAACGAATCGTTGTGTTTACTGACCATTATTATTCTTTAATTGAAAACAAAATTGAATATATATAAGAGATTACACTGCTCAACTCTTGTATGAAATTGCTTTTTGAATTTGTGAAAGTGTTCTCGAGTCAAGTTGACGTGAGTGAAATACGTGAACAGATTCTAATTATTTAAATGTTCTCTTTCATTATATCAAAACCTCTCGATCGATACATCAGAAGGATGTTGTATCGCGTTACAGGAGCTATAAGGGCTTATCGTGTTGGAAAGTGCCCCTGTGAAGGCATAGGGGCGTATGGAATTGTTCTCGTTCCAATCTATGTAGATAATTTTCATCAAGAATTTTTTTTCACACTTCAAAAGAATTTTTTTCCTCGTTTTTGATTTCCTTTATACACCTTCATAGCTCTTGCAACGCGATATTCAGATGAAATGCTGCGATATTTCGTCCCTTCGATCATTAATAAATTTACATGCACACAGTACAAGTGCGGTAATAATTTTATAATCAAGAAGTTTTTTTGACTGCACTATCAAAGCAGGTATTAATCACAGAGAAATAATTCCGAACAGCAAGTATGAATATCTTTAGTACGAAATGTCGGTGACAACGTGAGTGGTACGCCTGCAAATTTCCAAGTGTGTGATGATATGTACGTATTATATGGAATATATCACACACTCGAAAATGGGAAAAAAAAAATATGAACAATACTTCAGATATAAAAGTACACGTTCAGCGACACGTTTGTTCGTTTATCTTACTATCTACAATTTCTGGATTTATTTTCCCAAGTATCCCAACAATACTCTGCTTATTATCTTATTGTCAACAGGGCAAAACATTATTGTGGTTGAAAAGGGACAATGTAGCTGTGGTGTTTTTCGCAACACAAAAATTTGAAGATAGCTAAGATCCATTTTATTCCTTTGCTTTTCTGCTACATATTTATTATCATTGTTATTATTTTTCTTCAAAATCCCACGACAGTAATTGCTGTGTGAGGGTGATAAGTCAAGGGACTACAAAGAATTTACGAGGCACCAGGGATCTCGTATCTTTGCGATGTCTCATTCGGAATGGCGCGACGAGCCGCTGACCATGTCTTATCAGACAATCAAACGGCCCCGCATTTTCACTTCGTTTTTCTCTCTCATTCTTTCTTTTTCATTTTTTTTTTTCTTCTATTCAACGTCTATTTTATCGAGCAGTAACTTAAATTTATTTCCCTCCTCTTTCAAGCGGTCATTGACTCATTCCTCTGCTCATTTGAATATAGTTAATTATGTATTTCAGAATCATAACGACGGAAAATATCCTCAGTTTTATGAAAATTAATCGCACGCCTATACAGAGAATATCTCGGCGGCACGTTCTTTATGATATTATATTAGAATAACATCATGTAGTATGGCAATCGCCTCGAAACTCAGTGGAATGATAACTGTTAGTTTATTCATCGTGGAAACCGGACGAGAATTATACGGCGTGATGTTGAATTCCTCTCAGGAAAATATGAAAAAACAATGAAACTTTAGCGAATTCCTCCTGATATTTCACCATTCACACATCATAATGACTAATTAAATTTATGAGCAAGATCACTTGTCCACAGATGAATCTTTCATAATTGGTGCTATTTATTCATTTCCATTAATCCCTGGAGGCTGTACGTGATACACATAGTACCATAAAGGGCAATCGAATGAGGAGAAAAAGTTTTCCCACATTAATAACCATGGCGAAGTTAATTAAATTAAATTACCTTTCAATTGGAATATGAATAGAAAAGATGTGTTAATTGTAAATATGATTGGATTTTATATATATGTATGATACAAGCGCATACCAGGAGTGCTGATAGTTGATCATATATTCTGATAATATCTCACTGCGACCAAATATTTTTTTCATTTTGTTTTGCCATTTTTCTCTTGCATGTTCATTGATTTGATGATAGTGAAAATCAATGAATACATTGTCCAGAAATCAATAGGCAGTCAATATGCATACACGAAATTTCATGACTCGAAGTGAATATGTTCACCATAAATATGTACATTGAAGTAGTCATGAAATTCGCATCTTGCTTCAAATCAGTTCCAATTCCCGAATAATCATGATTGAATAGAATAAAATCTCTATAAACTTGCATCAGAATTAATAATATTTGCACCTAGTATTCATTTCAAATATTTTTTATACATATATGAGTATGCTGAACAGAACTTATCTTCTTCGACATTATTAATGCATGGAATCGAAATATGTGATAGAAGAGATAACGAGTTCAACAGAGTTTCACGTTATCAAACTGCCCGTTCCTGAAAAAATACAGAATTGGAAATAGTGACGATAAATATTGTTCATCTTTTCGAAGGAACCACCATATGACTTGAGCCCTTTTACAAATTTTATCATTGCGATCTTGGCATGAATTTCGGTTATAAGAACACGAGTTACGATGATGATACAATAGTTATCAATGTCAACATATCTTCAGCATGCACTGCTGTACTAATTCGCCACACGCTGAAGTCAATTTGAATAGCTGCATTCAATTCACCTACCACTGATGATATAAGAAAATTTTTGGGCCAGTGCCGAGTAGATCGAACCTCTTATGTTTCTTCTTCATTATGAAGCCATAATATAGTCATAGAAACTGTGCTATGAGTAGTAAATAATCATTGATACAAATTTCATATGCATCCATCTCATCTAATCCTGCATTAACTCAGTTTATAATTTGTTTTCCAATGAATCCCGATAAATTTTCAAGAACCATTGTCCCTATATATTTTATTATATTTTAGGAATCAACTTAAGATATTTTCAAATGTATGAGAAACTGATTACTTCATTTTTTGCACCCCAGAGTTCAATAAATCAATTTTGCATTCAAACAATACTGAATTTATTGAATATCACGCGACCATGTTTATATAAACAATAATATTTCAACGATTTGTTCCTTCGCTTGTTTTCACTTCTTCTTATTTATTTGAATTCCTTTATTGAATAGTTCACAGAACTTTTGATTGTGTTGACAACATTCACACTCGACTGACTTTATATTTCATTCTTTTTTTGAGCTTTGTTAATAAACAAATCAAAGACAATGTGTAACTCAGGCTCTCTTTCTACGTGAAATCCGTTGCGGATATAAGCACAACTATCTAGTATTCCCTTTTGCAACTTCAATAGATAAATATATATATATATATATATACGTCATACTCTCTCACGCCCGGTCAGAACTTCCGGGACACTTGTAATTGGTTTCCTGAACAGCGCCCAAGAGTTTTGGCGTCGTCGTCAGTAGTCACAGCCTGAAAGCTACGCTGTGACGCTGCGACACCAGTAAATATCCGGTCTGTTAATTAGTCTTGGATGACAACTTCGGCTATATATACATATACAACATTTTGACCACGTTGTTTTACTCGCTGAAATTTAGCTTTAGCGATGGGAAATGGTTCATGCCAAGATTGAAACGATTTTGTGCATCGCAATAGATGTTTTGTAGCAAGTATATGTTAATTTCACTCGATACTTATGCAACTATCATCCGGATGGATATTAGATACATCGTACCGATTAATATATATTTTTGTGGTGAAAGCGAAAATGCGTGACTGATATCCACGATATCTGTAATACATCAATATGATTATTGGATGCTAAAGATGTGGAACAGGTGGGCATACAAAAATGATGGATCGAGACGATTTCGTTGGAATGAATCGTCGTTCAAATAAGCTGGCAGATTTACGTGTCCGGCAAAACGGGGATGGTTAAACAAATTTTGACTTGATATATCATAACTTTCAAGCGTGCATCTCACTCACTTAATACTCATGCTTTCGTTTTTGTGATTTTATCGTAAGTTTTTGTTACTTAAAAATTATTTGTACAAGAAAAAATATTGAACTGGAAAGCCGGAGAATTTGTGTGTCTTAATCGAAATTATTAAACAGAGAAAGAAACGACTAGCGAAGTCCTTTATAATTTTCTACTCAATAATTATTTCTCGGCACGATACATATTATAATAATCGTATATAATTCAATGGCTGCATCTTTAAATGTATCAAAATTGGACCATCAAAAATGTGGGACTGCGAAAACAAATAACAAAAAGCTTCTGATTTTTTGGTGATAATTTGGACTAATCAATTTTGGTAAAATTTTGAAGTCTGAATCCTGCTCCAAGGAATTTTAACACAACATTGATGAGAAAATTGAACCTCAAAGTCGAGTGTGTGTATGTACGATGTGCGTATATGCATTCATGTTAAACTCAAACGTTCACGGCAGTTGTTCAAGTTCTAACGGTATACATTTATCACTTTGCAGGTGTAATCAAAGGGAGTCGAGAGCTGAGCGTTTATTCGTGCGCAAGGTTGTACTATGACCTCATACACACAAATGCCCAACTTTTCATTCAAGGTATAAGAAATTCAGAACGAATATGATCGGATTTTTTTATTATCATCAAACATCCATAGCTGTAACGGTAATCATGATTAATAGTCCACGGTCACGAGCACGAGAGAAAGGCTTCAAATGCATTCACACAAAAAAAATCTAATCATGAATAGTGAACGTGATGTCCCCTCAAAGATGAGTGTGTTCTACCCAAGAATCGTGGAACTATCTCATGTATAAGGATTATTCATGTGTGTTTAGTATCATAAATTACCAGAAATATTTAAGTAAGCCTGGCTCATAAAAAACAAAAATACAACTTATAATCAACCCTCAAAATTTGAAATTCCCAAACTGGCAAAAGGAAGATTTTATAGCTATAATCTTTTTATGATTTCACGTACCCCCGACAGACCTGAATGTTTCATCATTTGCAGCTATGCAATCGTAATTCGGATAATCCTTATTGCTCACTACCTTTGCACGGATTTGTTTAAATGATAAATAAATATGTCCCACACCCTAACTATCCTGCAATTGGCATTTTCTCCACCCATGTTAGTTTTCTTGACCAATCCGAATCTTATCAGCCCTTCCACAAAATTCATGACAGATTTTGACGAGACTCACGATAGACACGGACAAGACTTATTGGTTCAGTTCGAGTAGAAGAAGCAGAAGAGTAGGACTTGCTTGCCAAGCAGTCAACCTCTTGTGAACCTTAACATTAAAAGATAGCTCACCCAGCATTACCGATAGAATAGAAACAGTATTGTAATTAATATTATTTTTTGATTTAAAATAAAATAAACATACTATTATTGATATATTTTTAATTAAAAATATAAAATCTTCGAATTAATTTAAAATCAAGTTCCTCCAAACCAGAAATTCGTTAAATTAATAATCGGAGAAAAAACAATGTGAGTTCAGTGAATGTTCAAGAGATGATTGAAAATATCTTGATGACACATCACGAAGCGTCCTGCTCACACGTGAAAATTGAGTATCTGTTTATATTTTCCGGAGACTTCATTCTTGTTTTTGGTTGCTCTCCATATTTTTGTAGACATTGAATCATTTGCTCGTGTATAGAGGATTCACACCGATTTTTCTAAGAAATTCTACTTGAAGCGTATGGAAAGATGAACATTCTTTTACTGTTTTGATGGAATATGATGACGGAACCAAACCACAAACGGTGGTATACTTATTCGAACTGCCCGGAAGGTAATCTATCGATATCCAAGTACTTCCATGAAGCTGTCATGCGTCAAAACATAATGCATTAAATCTAAAGATCACAAAAAGAAATAAATCAAACAAATTTTGGGATGAAGTTTCTCATAGATCCGATTTTGACATGTCAAAGAATGTATAAAATGATAGTAGTTGTAACTTGTTCCTTTCTTTTTGTTAATAACCATAAACAATGTGATGCCATATTTACAGTTATGCTGTTACAATACTCACAAAGAGTGACTTTGCTCCTTAGTAATACTCGCACTATGTCATTTTGTAAGAGGGATTCCTCAATCACATGTTTATTCCCATGCAAATATTTGTTAATAACAGGTGTTATCAAAATGAATTGTTAAAAACATCATAAATTGGGGGTTGAATTGAGCTTGCGTGTAAAAACTAAGTGTCATTTCTCAGGAAACACAAAAACAAAAGTTGTTGATTAGATCATTTCACTGATGGAACGAATAAGAAAATACGTAGAAAAAGTTTTAGTACTTTATTTTTTTTTTTGTACCTTTGAATGGTCAATTGGAATTCCACAACATGAAGTCCGTTCATTGTGAGACTTGCGTTCCTCAACTGCGAATACAACTCTGTAGAGTCAAATTTTTCTCATCAAAACAAAATGCCATGGGCGCTGAAGGACGAAACATTTCGTTTTTTTGTGATTGTACCCAAGAGACGGGAAGCACGTTCACGGATTATGGCCTAACTTTTCAATTATCTCACAACTGATTGTAGAATTGTAAATGAAAAAATGTGTGAATGGAACAAAACAGATCTCATCTGAAAATCAATTTTTTGTTTTTTATTCTTGCACTTCCGTGGAAATTTGAGATAATACTTCATAGATTCCATGTAATCATGAAGACTTCAGTCGTTTGAATGCCATAACCAATTACATAGTGATAAATGATTTCACAATTGCGACTCGATCATACCAAAAAATTTTCAAAGTTCTCAACGCCATTGATCATTCTTCTTTCAAGTCATTCATGGCATTCTATCGAGTATGAGACTATGTTCCGCATAATATTTTTTGCGCACAGCTCTGAACCTTCCATGTGCGAAACGATATCAACCACTATTTTCTGATGAAAAAGATAAACTCGACGTTATTGGACATTGTTATAACTGATATTACATTAGAGTATGGTCGCTATCTAGTGAAAGCCTGCATGCCGAGATAATCAATGTTGCATTCCATCCACAGCGCCCCGCACCCCAATAGCTATATGCATTCATGAGCATTAATTAAGGTTATGTTACATTATATGGAAACTGATTATCTTGCAGCCATAAATCGATACATCTGATTGATCATATATCTCTTATGAGTCTTGTTTTTTGATAATATGGTTGTCATTGACGCTGTTGATCATTTTGTCTCAATATAGTCTGCAATAGCTTCCATGGATGCATAATAATTTTTTATTTTCTGTTTCTTCGCAATCTTTGAATTATTCCAACGCACAGAACTATGTGAAAAAATAGATACATCTTGGTGCTCAATCTGTACATTCCTTTCTCAATGGCATACTATTCTTGTGTTCAATCAAATCAATCTGGTGATAATCTCTCCGTTCAATCAGAGGAGGAAGCATTTCGAGTATCCATTCCTCCATTCCGTATCAAGAAAAAGAAGTAAAACGAAAATTCAACTGAGTTTCCACATAAACTTATTATCAATTGTGAATTTCATAAAATTCCGATTTCGTGTTGGTTATATAAGATGGAAAATCGTTCCTGAATATGCTTGGTGTCGAATAAATATTGATCAGAATACGCTGAATCCAACATTCGTATACTTCGAAGACGAACTTCAAACTCAAGTTGTAGAGATTAACTGCAGGCCACAGCTTCGATAACCTCTCGTAACTAATTATTCGTCCAGTGAATTTACACATATCGTCAAAATTATACATTTAACCATGGAACATTTATAAACAAAGATGAACACTAATCACAGAGGAAACTGTATCTGGATAGAACGGAAGGAGCAATAGGAGAAAAAAGCAATGATTGTGCAATAGTCCAACACATGTTTCGTGATAAATACAACATTTCCACTGTTTTGCAAAACTTCTAAGAACTTTGCTGCATTCGCAATAATTAACATAAGCTTACTGTTGCAGTATTATGTATCCATAGACATACAAATACGCTTATATATATGTGCATTAAATGGAATGTTTTTCACGCTGGGATGACTTTTGTCTAGTCAAACTACTGCGGACAATGAACCAAGCACAATTTAATTGCCCTCACATTTCTTTTCTTCGTCGTTATCTTGGAATTGATGGCAAACATTTAATGCCTCCACCTATCTATATATTTTCCGACCGCAAATATAAATCTATATATATACGTATATATGTGAGGGTTCTTACATGTATACATATATAGAAATGTGTAGTATTTACTCATCACTCCATCGCACACACAGCAATTCTGTATCAAAAGCAACTCTAAATGGGTTAATGGATGGGATGGAAACGCTCCAGGGTCGAACCGCCCAACGCATGTAAGCTCCGCTTAACAGTGGCCGTAATTATCTGACACCAATGACGCCCCGGTGCGCGTGTTACATTGGCCAATCGAACTTCTCATGTTCATTATATTGATGATGATGATAATGATGGAATGTTACTGTACTATCATTCTACTCCTTTCAATTGGAATTAACAAGTTGATCTATCGAAGTCAATTCATGTGTGAGAATTTATTTCTATTGTGTCAGCGAGTTAGTATTTCACAAAAAATACAATTCCATTATCATTCAAAATTTCAGTACTTCTATCCCGTAAGTGTCAATGTATTTCATTTATTCGTTCATGATTCCATTATTGAGACGAGAGTTATTTGGACAGTAATTTTTCTAGTTGGTTCTGATTCAAGAACGTGAATTATGTGTGAATTACTGCTCAGATCACTATTGGTATTTTCTTCATATTCCAAAGAGTGTCATATTTTCCGGAATAGAATGTGCATTTTGTTTTACACTTGGTAATATATAAATATTGTTAACAATGTTTCAGATGTGAAACAACACAATCGGGTGATGCAGTTGAGATAGCGATGTACAGAGTCTAACGAAACATCAATATGTGACGAAGATAGATGCGTTACATTCATCCATCCTGGACCAATATATAGTTCTAAAATCATTAAGGCAACATGCAGTATCTACATGCCAGCAGTAGATATTGGCTTGATAGCTTCTGATAACATCCAATATTTCTTTTCAGTTGTGAAATCAATAGAATACGTCAAAATGAAACTACAGTGATTCTGAATGGAATCAGAATGTTGGGAAACGGATAAATATGACAGAAACTACACGGCTAAACGTCCAAACAATACCTCAGGCGTGTTTCGCATATATGCAGAACCAATATTGGCTTATATCGATCGGATAATTTCAATTAACGTAGTTGAAGCTTGCGATACTAAACTTCATGAGTCTGACGAAGAGCCCAAATATCCGGTGTGAGAATCAATTCAATAACGATAAATCTTCTCATACTTTTTCAATCTAATGGTCGTCATTTTTGTATCCAATATATCAAATGTTTCTGACGATACACATTCGGAAGTTCTCATCATGATCATCGGCGCATTACTTATGAAACAAGATGTTGGAGAGCCAAAAATATCGATCCTCATGAGCTAAAATATGAAAATTCATTGTACGTCCAATGATCTTGACAAATTTTGACATTAATGTACCGACACTTTATTCTCAACAAGGGGTCTTCCTTAGGGGTTGAGGAATTTTAGCAGACTCTCGTCAAGCGTACAAATTGTCTCAAAATGTTTGTGTGGATCAGGGTAAGCAACGCGAACGTATATGTTAACTGATCTAGAATGTCTACACCTCAATCATTTCTCACAATTTTAGTACTAAAATTTCCGGGCTTATCCTTGGAATGATGGATTTTTCAAAAAGCTACAAAGAAACATAATGATTCTGCAATTTATCACAATGACTTTTAAAAAGATGATTATAATATACAAAACTATTTTTTGACATGTGGTGACGATTTGATGAATGATATTTGAAGTGAATGTAATTCTTGGTACACAATTTTTATCAAATCCAATTTTACAATTAACTTATTTCATGGTTGCAAATTTCTCTAGAGACATCGAATGCATCCGTTACCTGTTGGAATTCTTTGGTTTGTGCTTGCAATTGAACACACCGCAGTAGTGAAATTTGTGCGATTGAATTCAGAATACGGAATTTTGAAACCAAATGACTCTTTCGAGAGTCCAGAAATGTAATATCGTCGAGTTGATATACCATTACTGCATCTGGAAATATCGTTCAATGATTGATTAAATGGTATCGAGAAAGAACCTTTCGAGTTTGTTGAAGTAAATCCACTCGAAGTGTAGACTAATTTGTGTATCGTACAAGTTTCCATTTCCCGGAATAACATTGAAGAATCATACGGCAAGTCTATATTATAGTGTACTGTAAGAATGTATTCTCCGAATCGTACAAAAAATCTAGCAGAAGGAGATAGTATCAAGATGTGCTTCAGAAAATGAAAAAATTGCTGATGAAATTGTTCGAATCATATAAGAGGAAGCGCAATTTTACAATGAGGCAGATTCGAACGAGAGCGGGCCAGGAATTTTTCATACAGCAGTTTGAATATATTCATCAGAATAAAGTGCCGTTGAAGATCTTCAAGTTTATACAGTTGGAGCTTACAGAATGGTCATAGTAATTACATAGAATTGTCGATTCATAAAAAAAAGAAAAGAATTTTAAAACTAATAATAAAAAAAAAATGAAAAGTGACAAAGGAAATTTTGCTCGCCCGTTTTGATTCACCATATCGTTCAAGTTGTTAATTAATTTCAAAAGATTGGAAGTGCATAAAGCAATACTCCCCGTTGAATTCAACACTATCCAGAGAATTATTCAACTTCCGTACTTCATGATGGCAACACCGTTCAGGACGCATGGCATATAACCATTTTCATTGAAATTGGAAAGGAATAAATTTTATCTAAGATATATACATTCGTAAAAGCTCGCGAGGTAGGCAAGTATTATCAATGATATATTTGAGAGGATATAATGTGCCTGATCGAATCCCAACAACAAGGCTGATATTTCACATAATCGGTAATGTTATTGTCGCATATATTTGAAATGAGATTACCCAAAGAGGATAAACAAAGAATGGCAATGTATTGAAGATCGACATAGGAAGATCTCAGGAGGAAAAAATTCGCGACACTCAATACCCAATATGAATTCAATACATTCATAACTCCTTGACACATCGTCTACGCCAACTTGAAAAATACTGTTCCAAATAGAAATATCTTTGAAGTTTTGAACACTCGTATTTCATGTAGTCATGTAATCTTATTACTCTTCGTCTCTTTGTCATCTCGACAAATATGATCACACAATTCAAGGAACATGTCTTAAAAGTTTATCGGATGAAAAATATGAAAATCGATCTGTTGGAATTTTTGTCAGACTGACCTTTTAAATAAAATACGGGCGGACGACATACCTATAGTGGAATGCGAGCTATGTATATTCAGTGCATAATCACAAAAGTCAACTGAAGTAACTGCCAAGTACGTTCCAACAGTCGTAATGACATTTGGGAACTTTTGAACACACAGATGGAGACACACTAGCGCATAAAACGATGTCGTAGTTTGGTGTAGACATTCACGGCCTGCAGTTAGAACTTTGACCATCAGATAGATATACAATGTAATTATATCTGAATACACATCCTCACCAGATGATGTCATGTGACTGGTACTAAACCGAGCCATATTGACTGTACCACACCAACAGACGCACGCCCCGAGCAAATGCAGAGAATTTATGTTCATGCGGAAACAATCGATTTTCGTAGCATCAGGTAACAGACATGTCACATCGTTCTTGTCAACGATTGATTGCTATCCGATTTCCACATCATCAACGGATTTCTCACATCAATAACTCACCGTGTAACGCCACTTGAATATCAACAATGATATGGAGCGCGAAATTTATTGAGGTTTATCTCCACATTTAGTTCAATATAGTGTCAGAAACACGATTTGACGGATATTTGCATTAATAATGAGAAAAATGATTGTCCGGGGGTCAAAGTGTGTTACCTCTGAAATATAATACCCAAATTGAATTGAACTGTTCGACATTGTCGCATTTTCATATTTTATCGTGGTGAGTCTATTCAAAACGGCCCATTCAAATTTATACAATTTCATTCGCTTTTGCTCATTGCATCTTATGGGAAATAACTCGACAGTCACAATAAATATTCGTTTCCTTTATTTCATTAATTTGTTTACCACACACAACGAATCCTTGCCGGATCCTAATAGCCCTTGTAGTAGCGAAAAAAAAGTAATACGACAAATACCAAGACAAAAGTGATAAACGTTCATTGAATTGTTTGGATTCACCCTCAATATCAGTTATGGCCAAAAATCCACCGTTCATATCATGTGTACTTACCCAAGAAAATGGAGAAGAACTGGATAGACTGAATTTTTTCCATATTCTCTGAATTCTGAAAAGAGAAGAAATGAATGAATAAATACAAGAATAATTTCAATGCTCATAAAATGAACAAACTGCGATATGTTTATTGGTGTTTCATCATAATTTCATTCATCAATGTTTATTTTCACATCAATTGACAAATGTTCTGAAATTTAATGCTTGAAACTCATTGTAATAGCCGGTGGCACTGAAACTTCATTGCGGATTCCCTCCCGCAACTCCAACTTACATGAACTGATCCTTTGCAGTGTTTAGTTCTTCATTGTTCGCTTTACTGATACCATAAAAAGAAAATCAGTTGAAATTTTCTTGAGACATTAAAAATTTCCATTATTATTATTTTTTTTTATATTGAATCTATATACCAATATATCAGATATTACGTCAATAGATCTCATATTCGTTTATGAGAAATATATTTGACACGAATATGTACTGTACGAATCGAATTACTCTTTTCTACGTCCAGTTTGATTCTCTGTCAAAACTTTGAATGAAGCTTGAATACCATCGTCACTTCTATCTTCACTATTATTCATAAAAGAACACTCTGAAATTTTCAATATTCAACTACAAAAGATGCACCATATTATGGAAAGATTGAAGAAAGTGTTTGTTGATCCGTTACTCTAATCACTTCTTCTCCAATCAGACTAGTCAGTGCCAAATATTGGGATCTGACATGCAAGCGGAGTTTATTTCTATTGTCTAATCCGGCTGAAATAACTGGACTGCCAATGCAGAGTTTGTTTAAGAGATGTTTTTTTTTATTATTACCAATCAATCAATGGGCCTTAGCAATGGATCAATTATGTGGTGGGGATATCGCACTGTCCATATTTATATTGAGTAGAAAAATTGATAACAGGAAATGCAAGGATTTGTATATGTCAGCCGTATGCCAGAAGCCCATCAATAAACAAAAAATAATTTCATTCCTCACCACTGGACGTCGTATCAAGACATGTTGGATCCCAATCATAGTTTCATCAGAAATTGTCTTCTGCACTTATGGAATTACGCATATACAAGGATAGCGGCACCGGAATAGTGAAGGAAATCGAAGGGAATGCTGAAAAGACTTGGGTTTTCAATCACCTTATATTGTTTTTCTCTAAGATAATCAAGTTGATAATGTTTGCGGAATTGCTAGAGTTTACCCATATATGTTTTGATACGTCTCAGAACTCTTTGGAGGTAAAATCATAAAAAAGATATTCTACAATTGCGAGAAATATGTTTCTGAATATGGAATCTCTTGGTGTTCAAAGTTTCGATGCTTAACCTCATTTACTTTTTGAAGAATTCCCGACTTTGTTGGTGTTAAGAAAACTATTGAGAGACTCGGAGGAATTTTATCGAACCAGTTTTGCTGTGTCAGTCGCTTTTCTACTGCAATGCGACCAATTCATCATTAATGTATCAACCATGAATTCACTATTCCGAAAGATTCTGGTAAACATTTCCATTGCAAAACTATTGATTCCATTCCTCCATAATAATAGAAAACACGATATTCATTATTAATATAGTTCTTTCTTTTTTTAATATCCTGATTGCCAATGTTCAATACCAAATAAACTTGGTAGTAAGTTATCGCCTGAGAAACCCAATAATTGTTTCAACAGAGTAGAATAGTTACTTGTTTTTGTAGCATTTCAATGTGTACCTGTGAGTAAAAATATTCAATTTCAAAATGTTTTGCGTTCATCAAAGTGGTTGATTGCAACTGAAAGAAAAGGGAACAAGAAATACTTACAATCAATATCGTTGCTTAGCAAACATCACCACTCAAGTAATTGGTATAGACATTATAACAGAAGGGTGGTGTTTGCTAGGAAACAATATGCAATTGTGAGAAGTGAGCTATTAGGGAACACCATGAAAAAGCCGTTGGTGTAAATGGTTTTGAATTTCTCCTTTACGAGTTGAAACAGAAGTCAAATTGATGACATCGGATTGCAAATTTAACGTCCTTCCGAATACTCCATCTTAGTAAAATCCAGTACGTATCAATTTTGTACAAGTTATGATTCTTATATTAACATTATCAGAGCAATAATTGCGTTGATTAATCACAAAGCCGGCGTAGAACAGCTGCAACGTGTTGAGAATTTTACGCTGCTTCTTAGGCTCATCTTATAAGTATGATTATCAAATTTCTATACTTTTTCCACTCTACTATCTGAACTATAGATTTTTATTTCATATACCCGAAGTAACATTTTATCTTATTTGCCCTCGTTTTTCTTTCATCGTGATGTACAGAGTGTATTAATAAATGTACTAATGTTCTTCTGTGTTGAAAATGTACTCGTTTATAATGTAACAAGCGTCCTGAATATAATATTTATGGTTTATATAGGTATAGGTGCTTGGGCTACACTCCGTTGAAAGTTTATTCGAGCGTATATTCTTGCAGGCCGTAGAATATTAAATTCATTTTCACTGAACTCATAAATTACGATGAAGATTGCCCCGTCGAATAAAGTAACTTCCCGAGTCTTGCGCATCTCTGACTACTCTTCAAGTTTACATGCATAAAGATTATGATCATAATGTGAACACACATGCACTTTCTTTATGAAGTGTTTTTAAGTGCCATATATTGTGAGAAAGATTTGTTATACCACACATTAATCTCTGTCCAAATAAAGGAACCAGCCCCATTCTCATTCCATTTATTTGCATTCAATAAAATTGAAAGATAAATTGAGGTGAAAAATCTTAATTGTACATTGATCAAGTGGACCAGTTTTTATTAGGTCGGTTGAATTGAAAAATAGATAACTCTGTCTGTCAACAATACTTGATATCCCCTGATTAAAAAAAAGCACACAAAGCGATCCAAAACAAATCCATTTTTAATGCTATCGAATACTTCAAATTCTACCTTCTTTGCAGGGTGTCTACTCCAAATCCTATGCACTCATGGGTTCCAACTGAATTTCTCGTTCTTCAATTCTAACAACCGGATCAAAGCTCATTCACAAATCAAACAATAACTTAATGTAACTAACCTGTTCATAAGAACATCAGTATCATTGGATTAATAGGATTATCTGTAATCTTTTATAACTGACCCTTTGTAACCAATCAAAATCATTCATAATCTTTTAAACCGTAAAATGAATTATTCGTCAATTCTTATGTTGAATTGTTTCCTATTTGTCTGATGTGAATACTCATAACTATGTCAGTACATTGGAATGCATGACAATTGATGTTATCCTTTGGAGCACTCACTGAAAGTCACGTGTAATAAGCCTTTGAGTATGTTGCGTGTCACATGAGTGGAGTATGCAATTTGCAATTGGCGATTATTGTACACATAGAGTAAATGTGATTTATTCATCATTAATTATGTATCACAAGTCGAAAGTATACGTACTAGATCATTAGTCTGCTATACACCTATATTAGACATGATGAGAGTAGATGCACCGGACCAAATGAATGTAAATGAATGCAAATCTGAAATGTATGAATTTACACATGACATGACGCATATATAGACGGTGTTGATGTGCGCGTTATATAGTGGTGAAACGAAGATAGGTGTATGGATGCACGAGCTTTTTCGGGTTTTTCCCTCTACAACGTAGGCTGCAATAAAAATGTTATGAATATCGTGCCATAAGCGAAAACAAATATTCATATGGGGCATACTGGATATATTACGTTACACATCGGCGCGTTATGTTTTTGTGTATTGAAAATATTAAAAGTATTTTTCTCTGACGCATTTCGTTTTCGAGTGTATTCGACCAAAATTTATTTGGTATTTATTCGTTTTTTCGTTTCCACAATCTATTCGATGATATGTATGCTGATTGTATTGATCGAAGAAGAGAGAATGATGAATGTTCGGAAAGAGGGTAGAGAAAAAGAGGGAGAGCAATCAAGGCAAAGAAATACGACTTCGAGGATACAATATGTGCGTTTGTGTGTACGAATGTATACAATCGATACTGGATACATTTTGTTCTCATGTGGGACTATGTCTTTTGGAATTCATCTCTACGACTTTACATATCTTGACTTTTCAGTCTGACGCTTCACTTGCCATATTCTCTGTCAACACGTTTCTCACGTTTACTTTCATTCTCGATTCGTACTTTCAAGATGTTCAAGATGTTCACCAGGTGACAGCCACATTCTATTATTTTCATATCCTGCTATTTTTCTTTTCTTTGTCTTCATATTTCACGTTTCTTACTTTCACTCTTCCCATTCACTTCCATAGATAAAAGTAGTAATGAAAAGTCACTTTCACATGCGTTTTATCAGTACCACAGAGGAATTTTAAACCCATCAAAAATATTGTTTTATTGAAATAATTTCGTCATCGTTGTAGCTCATCAGACTTATGACTAATACTGATCCAAACTGAAATGATTGGCCATCAATGAAAATAATTGCAAACATTCTATTTCAGCATTATGATCGATTGGTTACTCCATCGAGGTTTCAAATGATCTTTTACGTACCTGTTGCAGATCATCTCGGTAATTTTCGGATATTGTTCTATGTTTTCCAAATAATTTTTGACGATTTCTGAATGACAACATCAATCCGGGTCCTATCATTTTCCTTGGAGGACACCAGTTTTTCTGGAATAGAAATCTTATTAGATTTGGTGAAATTAAGCGCAGCCAATTGGAATTGAATTTTACTCGAGACCACTTTATCAACCAAATTAAATAAGATCAAATAATGTCTAGTCAATTATTGGATATATCGGATGAAATGTAGCCATATTCATAGTTTAATTCAATAAAACAGATGTAAAAAAAGAATTTGTACATAGCAGCGTTTTATTTCTTTTGTCAATAATAATTTCTCTTACTCAACTCTATACCGAAGCATTTTGTTCCCACAACACTGAATCATCAGAATTAACCATAAACAAGAATGAACAGAAATTGAACGATATATGAAAGAGGGAAAAACGGGAGATAGAATAAAATGATTCTCGGGACAGTGTTTGTAATCTCCAAGCGGATTTGTCGCGTCGCACTAGCTTAATCTACGAACGTGATCGGTGTTTTCAATTGCACGAGTTCATGTCCGATTGCAATCCGTGATATCTTTTTATCCTCCACTATGTGTATACCCAGACACAACAACAGAATCTGTCACGCTAGATGTTGCCAACACTATGTACAATGAAACTTGAAACATCTACTGCTTTCAGGCTGATGTTTCTATGTGAGAGGGTCTCCGCAACAATTGTCAAGCTAAAAGCATTCCCGATAATCGTATTCAAACAGTTTGTTGTTGTCGACATTCACCACAATATACATATACACATATATATATATATATATGTATATATAATCCGATATCTCTCTGGAGAACTATCACTCTCCGCAGATAAAATGAGAAATTGGCTCTTGGGGCGTAAATGAACACCACGGCAAATATGCCGCACGTTGATGAAGATAATATAGTCAATGAACATCCCACGAGATTAATACTTATGACAAACCCGTAATATTATACCTTCCATCAAAACATTGCCATAGGAATCAAATATGAATTCATACAGTGAGTGACATATGAAGAATGATCTTCAGGTCAAACAATGTCCTAGGAAATGGTTAAGATATGGAGATGATTAAAAATTCAGCAGCTATCATTAATTTATATGAAATGAAAACAATCTCAACTGGATTTGTCAAGCTTTCATTCACATTGCAGTTAGTGCCGTTTGAATGATAATATAATTATGACCGTCCCTATTTCTTACATCAGTATCAGCAAAAATTTTCCCTTGCGATTGATAATCTGACAACTTTTATCACCATTTTGTCACACATTCCTGTGGCTCTGTTATCAAATACTCTTGGTTTTATAGTCCGTGATTCCTCTCCTTACGTATTTTTTTTATTTTCATCGTGCAGAACGTTCAGCGCGCTCACTCTCATCATGTGATGAGTCATATTTATATAAACGGTAAAGAAGAAAATGGAAAAGTATTTTATCCAATATTTCCCTAACGGAAATTGGTTTTGCACTCCGCCGCTGTTGAATTCTCATATTTTCAACACTTTTTCTATAAAATGAAAAAAGCACGAGTCGAATAAAAAAACAAGGCATTGCACCGCCACTGCGATATTTGTTTTATCTCGCATTCGCCCAACCCTTTATTTGATTTCGACTTCCATTTAGTTGGATTCTGAATAATATCTTATGTTGAGCACATTGCGCGGAGTATTTTTTCACTTCAAAAGCATGTAAAAGGTGAATTGACTGGGTGAGTATAAAAGTCTTGAATTTGAGGTGTGCTCACCATGTACGTTTGTATCCACATACGACTTCACCAATAGGCTTTTACATCGTACGAATGTGTTGGTCACATTGCGCAACCATAGAGAATCTGGGAATTCGTATTTTCATTCAGACAACATAGTAGCATTTCAAACTAGAGCATTTCAACAACGATCTACCCCTACCTGATACACATATTGCACATGAACCGATCTACTATTCTTCTTTTACGTTTTGCCAACCGACCGTGGTTGAGCCAGAGAGTTGAATATATTTGAAAAGAAACTACTTCTCTTGAGAGACGGCTGTTAGATTTGGTAATCTTGCACTTTCGATTAAACTTTTCCGATAAGAAAAAAAAATAAAAATAAAACATATCACAAAGTAACTTCTTTTTCTCCATCATTTTCAACGAATATTCAACGTTTTCAGATATGGTACATACCTATAGGACCTGCAACCAAGATAAACCGATCGTTCTCGACTTTAGAGCACACAAAGAGCGAAGAAGAGAGAGTGTAAGCGGGAAAAAAGAAAGGAAAGATTTACACATGCATTCACACTCAGTTGCATTTGATAATTTGCAATTCAATTAGCCAATGCTAAATACCGATAAAACAAATCACATTTATATTTCAGTAGTTATCGGCGAATGCTTATCCAAGAGAGTATTCATTAGTGGAATATTACTTCCAGCCTATTCTCTTTTGCCCATCTGCATCCGGCGCTTGATGCCCAAGCAATCTAAACCCTCCACCATCACTTTGGCATAGACGCCAGGGAGAGATAGAGAGAGAGAGTTGCTGCGATAGTGAAAAAGGATGAGAAGTATGTGAAAGAGGTACATATATATGTACTCTATATACACAAAGAAGAGGAATGAGATGGCGAATCGAGGCGCAAGCTCGTTCTTGTCTCGCCTTCTCAAGTACTCTTTGCTGTTCAAAATCTCTCGAGCACGAATCTTTTCCGACCTCGCTTCTTCCGTAATTACAGATATCGCGATTTTCACTCCATTGCCTCAACGTCCGGAAGTCAGTGGAAAGACTTCATATATATATATATACCTTCTACAGCTGATTTTCAACGTAGCTACGAAGAAATTCGCATTGTTAAATTGTATCGAGAGAGAAAATAGTATATTGTGTGACTAGGGATGAAACAAAACGATTTCAGACCAGAGTGAAGTTGCCTGGCATCACTCGGTCTGGAATCGTGTTTCATCCCGCGTCACACATTATATTTTTCATATCACATGTAATGAAACAACGAGTTTTGATTTCTATAGCCAGTCGAAGTAAGACTATTTCAGACAAATAGCGCAGTAATATCTTATACTATTTTAATCATAGAATAATTCAGAAATCAGATAATAAATAAACAA